>JAVKPL010006011.1:0-222500 GCA_032173675.1 Gastrolobium villosum | reverse complement strand
ATGTTTTTACATTTAATACAGATAAGTTATCTGCATTTATACCCAAAATGACGTCGTTTTAGTATTGAAATCTTAAAAAATTATAAATATAAAGACTATTATAACCTGAAATAAATTAAAATTACAAAAAATCATGATTTCGTCCCAAAATGACGTCGTATTGGCTTACTGCAGATAACTTATCTATGGTAACTGCAGAAAAAGTGAAAACATAAATTCATCACTACAAAAAATAATTAATTAATAATTCTAAAATAATTTAAATTAGTAAAATTAAATTAAACTAAATTAATTAACAGACATAAATTAAATTAAATTCATTAACAGTCTTAAAATCAATGTTATTAAATCCGGCCCGGTTATTGACCCGGTCAAGGTAGTGGGCAACCGGTTCAACCATTGGGTCACTGGTTCAAACGCATGACCCGGTAAGTATATGTAAATCTACTATTTATATTAAAAAAATTATAAATATACTTAAATACTTGTAAAAAATACCAATTTCAAATATTTTAATATGAAAATAATAAATTACACATCATTGTCCAACAAAAGATCAATCAAACATATAATATTTGTGATACTAATGTTTCAGGTTCAGTAAACAACATCTCTAACTCTAAATCAAATCAAAATTCCCTGCATATTGCATAATCAAGATAATACTAGTGTTGTAGGTACATAATTTATGCAAGTTAATAAGCTACAAATCATTCAAATATTTTAAAAGAAAACAAACCATTTGTGTTTGAGAGTAAAAAGACAAAAAGGCATTAGTTTATGAAAATAAATTAGTTTTTTTTTTTATAGACCGGGTCGGGTCACCAGTTCAACCGACTGGGTCACCGGTTTTTTCGAAAACCGGCCGGGTCACGCCGGTTCTGTAACATGGCCGGTCCAATATGAAAATCGGACCGGTTACATGATCTGTTCACCGGTTTCCGGGTCGGTACAGTTTTTATAACATTGCTTAAAATAAATTAAATTACTTAACAGTTCAAAACAATTTTAACTTAACATAAACTAAATTAAATGAAATTAATTATCACTCCTAAAAATAATTAATTAACAATTTTAAATAATTTAATTTACAGAAAAACATTTTTGCAGTTGATGCAGATAAGTTATCTATGTTTACTTCTAAAACGAAGTCGTTTTGGGATTGAAAGATTAAAAAATTATAATTATAAAAAATATAATAACCCTGAAATAAATTAAAATTACAAAAATACCATATTTTCACCCTAAAACAATGTCGTATTGGGCTTACTGTAGATAACTTATCTGCCATAACTACAGAAAAAGCTAACCCTTTAATTTAATATAGAAAAATTAAACTAAATTAATTAACAAACATAAATTTAATTTAAAGCATTAACACTTATTAATTAAATTAAATTATTTCAAAAAAAAGTTAACCTAACATAAACTAAATTAAATAAAATTAGTTAACGCTCCTAGAAATAATAGTTAATAGCTCTAATGTAATTTAAATTAATATAGACAAGATTAAAATAAAATAATTAAGAAACATAAATTTAATCTAATGCATTAACACTCTTAAATTAATTAAATTACTTAATAGTTAAAAAAATTAACTTAACATAAACAAAATTAAATGAAATTAATTAACACACCTAAAAATATTTAATTAACAGTACTAAAATATTTATAAAAAAAAATTAACAGTACTAAAATAATTTAAATTAATATAGGCAAAATTAAACTAAATTAATTAACAGGCATAAATTTAATTTAATTCATTAAAATCCTAAATTAAATCAAATTACTTAATAGTTAAAAATAATTTAACTTAACTTAACATAAACTAAATTAAATTAAATTAATTAACACTCCTACATTAAATTAAATTAATTAACACACATAAATTAAATTAAATTATCATTCCTAAATTAAATTATTTTAACATAAGTTATTTAAAACTAAAATATTCAGACCAATATTAATTTTCCTTAAATTATTTTATTTCAAAATACAAAATTCAATAATTAAATTTATCCTATAATTTATTAGACCACAATCAGTGGGGGAGTCACGTATAGTTTAGTTATGGCTTGTGCCGGACTAAATTTTAACAAATTATACTTATTACATATAATTATATAATTAATTATAATTTGTCCCGGGTTAAAGTTGTAATTTGACCCCGTGTACAATTTGTAATTTTAGTCCTATCTAAAACTTAAAATATTTTTGGTGAAAGATTTGCGTAAGTTATATTAGGTTATGTGTTCAGTTTGTACTTGTGTAAAAAAAAATATATATATATTTTTAGTAAAATTAAAAAATATTTAATAAAATTATAACTATTTTTAGTGCTATCTGCTTAGGTGTTCTTTATTTAATATAATTTAAATATATTATGATATCAACTAATTAAAATTACGAAAAATAAATACATATATAATTTTTTGGCCCGGGCTCAAATTAGAGCCCAGTTCTGCCACTGACAACAATTATACAAATTAATATTGGGCTAATTACATATAATATGTTATGCAGCACAGCATAAAATAAAATTCGGTCGGTGACATTCATGTAATTTTTTTGTGAATAGTGTGACATTTTGGTTGTTGTCCCAAGTACTCACAATTCGTCTGTGGAAGAGTTACAGAGCACTATCGAAGGAGCAATTGCATATTGAAGAACTCTTTGATTTAGAATAAAACTATGGCCACTAATTAATCAAATTTGATCTACAAGAAAAGTGTTTATCTTTTTAAATGACACAACTTATATCCTTTCACTCTCGTAAAAGAGGTGGAACCCACACCTTTATTTATTTGTTTTTCAGCTATCTCTTCTCCTTTATCTATCTTTTTTTTCTCTTAAAATGACTCAATTTTACATTCTTTAAAATAATATAACTTTACGTCCTTTAAAATGACACAACTTTACACCCTTTAAAATGACAGATAGTTTACCTTGATCTAATCTAGTGAAAGAATTTTGAATTTTTGTCATATGCACATGCAGATTCTTTCGGGGTCTGCTTAACCCGAAATCATGTTTAGGAAAAGTTCATTTTTTTTTCTTAGAAACTGGTGGAACTTGGCCCATATGGGTGATATGCTGCGCATCGAAAAGGTTGTCCTTGTACAATATCTTGGTGAGAATTAAAGGCCCATACAATGTGGGTGATATGCGAGGAAGAATTTATGAGATTTACAATTATTATAAACTAGTAATTAGGGGTTCATGCATCTAGGAAAAGACAAAAATGATTGAGGCACAGCATGGTAACTAAAGATTAAAAAAAATCACTTTTCCATTTTATAATTTGTGGGATATGCAATTAACAAACTAATAAGTAGGGGTCACACCTTATTAATGTATTTTATTTTCCAATAATTCACGCTCAGGAATTGAGAGCAGTGTTAAGTTTTACTGTCAAGCACAATAATGAATCTTACCAGAATTCACTGTTTTCTTTGTAAATCTTCTCACAAAAGTATCTAATCCAAAACTTGGAATAGTGGATTTCACCGGATTCTAATACAAAAGGTGAGTCGAGCTTTGGTTTTTAAATGTTAAAAGTGTGTTTAAATGTGTCAATGACCAAATTTGGTGTCTGTTATAAATATAATTATAGGTCTGTGGCCTGACTTATTTACAAAAAAAATAAAAGTCTTGTTTAGTCTGTTAAAAAAATATAAGACAATAAAAATTTGTCCAAACAGAATATATAATCAACAACACTAGTAATTCCATAAATATTCATAAATTCAATCTATATCCAAACAACAAAATATAGAACAAAATCATTCAAAAAGTCTATTTAGCCAATAGAATGGGGTGAAATGGATTGAGGAGTAAGAGAGTGATATTACTAGTATAAAAAATGGGAAAAGAATTTCTCCGGTCATCGGAGATAAAGTTATCTCCAGTGAGCTCAAAACGACGTCGTTTTGGGTTATAAGATTAAAAAATTATAATGATAAAGACTAATATAACCTGAAATATATTACAATTAAAAAATACCTTAATTTCCGCCACAAAACGACGTTGTTTTGGGCTCACCGGACATAACTTATCTCCATTAACTGGAGAGATCCTTTACCCATAAAAAATATATAAAATAATAATAATATACTAGGTAAGCCTGAGAGACTCTATAGCCGAACTTTTGAATTGGAATCTGAGGGCTTTTTATTAAACGAGATTTTATACAAGTTCAAGTCCGGTAACTAATTTTAGACTTATAAACTGAGCCATTTACGAATTGAGTCAAAGACTCCTAATTCATTTAGCACCGCTAGCCCAAGCCCCAACCTAACAGATCTGCGGTGCTAAGATAAAGGCCAAAAATAAAACCCACACGCAAGTTGGATTGCAGTATAATATATCTAGGAGTAGGACTGTGTTTGAAATCTACGATACTCAAAACCATTGGGCTTTGATATATGTAAGTGCTTTAAAGTTTAACCTGGGCCTGACGACAAGTTTTGAAGGTGGTGATCACATGAAGACCAAAACATATAGGGGAGGATCAATTAAAACCTGAAAGAAATCTAAAGTCAAAAGTAGCATATGAAAAACACCGTCAAATAGCCCCTCATGAGCATCTATTTGTATGTAAACTTTTCTCTTGAAAATTTGACAAGAATTTCGTCCATGCAAATTTAGGTCAACTTCTCTTCGTTTTGGATCTTACAGGCTGAACTTGATTTGTCTTCCAAAAGCAAAAACGAATTCGATTATTTGCTTACCAAGAAACAACCAATCCCAGCATTTGTGTTATTTATATGAACCATCCTCGTGGTGAAAATTTATGCGTAGATGTAGAAGCTAAGAATGTGCCTTTATTGGGATTTGCATATTAGAAAATCCTCCTTTGAGATGCGCAATTAAAAAGTAGCAAGTAAAGGTAACCACTCATGAGCACCACTTGAAAAGGGTTCTAAAAGTGCGCGCAAATTAAGGAATTCCTCAGTATCCTCCAAAAGTGAAGGAAACGGCCCCTGGTCCAGCCAAAAGATTAAAAAGTAAATATACTCTTATGTTGTAGACTTGTACGGGGATATTTTTCTCTTTTATACATACATCAATCTTCGTATTTTTTTTTTCAATTTTTCTTTTTTTATAAGTGGATGAGTCCCACATATTATTGTATTTATAATATGAGAGAGTCCTCTCCTATTACATGAGATTAATAAAGCCCAATATTAAAACTCTAAAGCTTGAAGTTCATTGTCAATTTCTCATTCCCTTTTTCTATATTTCACGCAGATTTAAGCTTCATATCTAGCTAAAAACCTGTTCTCTCTTCTCTATCTTTCACAAATTTGTGACTCAGGTTATAGAAAAGTCCAACTTTATTGCACAGATTAGAGGGGCTTCATTTCACAAATAGGGAAAAATGATAAAAAATAAAAACAAAAATAACTTAATCAGATGAATATTTTTTTATCACTTAATGATGTATTATTAGATCACTAGAAACCATACCAAAGGTTTTTTTTTGGTGATAATACATAATTAATTAAATGATAATGCAGAAAATTCTTAGAGTCACAGTAATTCATACTTAAACTTCACAAAATAATAAGGTTACTCTATTGTATGACGAGAATGAGTGTTATTTTTTATTATTTTTTGATGTTAGCTAGAACCAATAGCCAGTGAGCACCGGGAAACCAGAACTAATGATGGTGATGTTGTTGAGCAGGGTCATTACAATGTGAAAAAAGGCTACATTATAATATTAATTACATGATAATTAATATATTGGTTTAAGATAAGGATGTTGATGTTGAGATGCAATTCCTTTTACCTTGCCCAATGCGGATATTCAAGATAAAGCCTACAAAAGTAAAATGCCTACACTGCAGTAATGATCGTTTTCATATTAAGAATCCATGGATCCAATTATAGAGTCCATGCAGCTCCACCCTATTCAAGTATAGTTGAGACTTGAGAGAAGGATTTTTATCCTTTTAAGTGAAAACTGCATTTAAACAAAAATAAAATAAAATTCACAACTGATAGTCTTTGATTAGATTTTATACAATATGAACACATAGATAATGAAGATCTATTGCTTTGACATTTTCATATCTTTTATGACGTATGTTTTACGTTTTAAAATACATATCATTTTATAAAGAAAGAGGTAACAACACTGTCTGTTCTTGATGGATGTGGGAGTGCTGAAATACAAAAGTACAAAAGTTTATTATAATTCAATGGTTACAGTAAAGCTACGTTTTATGTTTTATTTCTGTTTTGGAAAACAGTTTTTTAGTTTTCAGAACAAAAAAAAAAATTCATTTGGTAACACCTGTTTTATAATAAATATTTTGAAAATTATAACTATTTTTTGTTTTTAAAGTCAAATTTATAGAACATGTATGAATTGTTTTTGTTTTCTGTTTTAACTTTCAAAAAGAAAAAAATATAGAAAACAATTATTTCCATAACTATTTTACAAAACAGTTTTAAGAACAAAAAAAACAGAACACAATCAAACATACCTTAAGTTTCTTAGTATCTCCTTGCTACCATAGTAATGCTATCCATTACTCTGTTTTTAATTATTTTTGTTTAAAATCCTATAAAAATTAAGTAATTTAAAAAAAAATCACTATATTTGACTAAAATTTCTTTTAATTTTTTTCTCTTATTTTATTTTACAAAAAAATTAAGAGATGACGATAAAATTAAAATAACAAATAATTTAAGATTCACAGTTAAATACAGATAAGTAATCTGCAGTAAGCCCAATACAACGTCGTTTTGGGGCGGAAATCATGGTATTTTTTGCAATTTTAATTTATTTCAGGGTTATAATAGTCTTTATATTTATAATTTTTTAGGATTTCAATATCAAAACGACGTCGTTTTGGGAATAAATGCAGATAACTTATCTGCAGTCACTGCAGAAATATTTTTCTCATCCTTTAAAACATAAAAAAATTAAAAGTGATAATAATTTAAAACAGAAATATACATTTTATTGAAATTAACGGGCATATCTTTTTTTTGGAGATAACGGGCATATCTTTGATACTATAGAGCATGTACTCCCTTAAAAATAGAAAAATATAAGTATTAATAACCATAAAAGGATAGTTAAAATGAAAAAAGTTAATTTTATTACTTTTTATCAAATTTAATAAAAAATATACCTAGTCAATATTACGAGGAGGTTATTTAAAGAGATCTGGGACCACCATTTTTAGGTGGTCCCTTAATGTAAAAAGGAGGGTAAAATTGAAAAAGTGAGAAAATAATAGGGACAAAAAAGGAAAGAGAAAATTAATATTGTGAGTGAGAGCACCAAAAGATTCAGTGATCCTGGACCATATTAAATATTTCCTATTACCATAGTACTTGAGATATTTTCAAAATTAACATAGTGGGTGCTTGCTTAGAATCTGCCTCATAAATCACTAAAAAATGGCCCATCAATTCACCAAATAAATTCGTTGCTGACAGAATAGCAAAGAGAAAACCGTTGTTATATGTTTGTTCTTTTTCTTCATAAAGGACTGACACTTGGCACTAGCCACAAACCAACAAAAATCAAACTTGACAACCAGGAAAGCATTTCCCTTGAAAGTTATGGTAAATGAAAGCAAACTATGCAATGCATCATTTGCATAAGCCAACTATAATATTCAACATCTCCATAAAATATAAGATTGAAGAGAAAAAGGTCCCACGGCTCGGTAGATAAGAGTAATGAAACATGAAACTAAAATACATAAGTCCATAGTACCTAACATTCTCTGCTTTCTTTTCCATCCTCCTCTTTTTCTCACCGAATTCCTTGTAAACTTTTCTCCTAACCAACTTTAGTGATAGATCTTTTCTTTAAAGAGGAAATTAAAATGAGTGGAAAAGAACATGGCCGCATTTGCCCTCGTCTGTATTGCCGGTATGGTATATATATTTCAGATTGTAAGGGGAAAAAATAAAATGAATATCCTCTTTGAATTTGGAATTAGTGGGGTAGTATCTCCCAATCATCATTATCCTTTTCACCATAACTCTACATTTTGGAAGTTCTTGTTTGGCACGGTGGAAACAAAACCCCACTAGCAAGTGCGCTACACATGAAGAGCACTAAGGTAAAATCTAGATAAGGTCTTTTTTCACCTGTGTGGAATTCCCATGATAGGATGCAGATGCAGTGTCAGATAACCAAACAAAATCTCACATGAAAAACAAACCCATTCCATGATCCTAAATTCTTAGGAGCATCCAACGTTTATGCCCTATAATACCTAGTAAAGCACTTGGTATTATCCTTTGTCTTAATATGTAATGAAATCCAACCTTATATGCTTCTTTAACCAACCGACCAACTATTAACTCACGCAAACATACAAAAACTGCTACTACTAATTTATTTCACATTCTGTTGATTAGACCCATCAACCGCAGCTATTATTAATTGGCAATTGAGCACAAAAAAGCAAAACAACCGCGTCAATATTCTCAATCTATTGATTTATTTATTCACTATTACTATTCCCTGCACACCTTTTGGATCGATATGATTATTTGCATACATAAAATTTTGGGATTTTCGAAAATTATAAGAGGAAGTAGCAAAAGGACAAAACAGAAGAAACAGAGCCTCACTGCCCAATCAACAAATGGTGGGGTTCACTTTCACTCTTCAATCACTCGCTATCCGTTCCTTTCCTATACAGAAAAGGGTCTATCCGTCTGGTATCTCTTGTCCTTATTATCATCGGGCTGGGCCATCTAATTTTTTTTTTTCGTTTAAATTTCTTAAGAAAAAAATTCTCTATTAATAATTTTGTTCCCTCTATATACAAGATTATATTTAAATAAAATAAAATAAAATTACAACTAAAATCTGGCATTCTCAAAACCATGCAAATCACTGACTCTGTTCATAGACTTTCTCATGATAGCCACTTTAGCAAGCCTCTCTGCGGCTCTCCACGCCGAAGTCGGCGTAAGCGGCTCCAACTTCTCTTCCGCGCGGTTGTTTCTATTGTTCCTTTGACTCTGTTGTCTGCGCCGTTGAAGTTCGGCTTGTTCAGCTTCGAGCCAGCGCAAGTGCTCTTCAGCCACCTTGCTCGACTGCAACAGAAGAGCTCGAGCCGATGATAGCAAGTGACGAGCTCCTGAGAAATCGCAGTGATCAGCCAGCCTGCTCGACTCGGCTACGGCTCGAGCCGTGACGTGGAGGTTCCTCAGCCGCTCGATCTTAGGATTTGATGATCGTACGGTGTGGGGACGAGGAACCAGCATTGTTTGCTCAACGGGATTCACATGCTCTTGAGTTAGTGGGTCCCGGTAGGATGATCGTACGGTCAGAACGTGGTGGGACCCAGCTAAAGCGGCGGGCACCTTCAGCTCCACGAGCAACTCCCTCTCCTCCTCGGCGTAGAGATCGCCGATTCTTATAGAACCCGATCCGAGGGATGTGGGTCGACCCGCCAGAGAGTACACTGCGGCAATCTCCACAGGGCGCGAGCGTGACACCACTCCTAACTGAATCCTAACGTCTTGAGCCACCACTTTTAACAAACCACCCACGCATTTCGCGAGCACGTCGTCGGGAAGCGCGTGAGCACAATCGCCTTCGTTTGGGAAACGCACCGTGTGTACTGGGATCTCCAAGGGACAGAGGAGCGTGGTGGACATCAGAGAGGGTTTCAGGCTGCACGCGGCAGCGCGTGAGTGGTTAATATCCGAAAGGACAATAATGGCGGCCACGGAGTTCTTCTCCCGGCGATCCTCGAGTACCTTCGCTGCCTTCTTCAGAGCATCGTTCTTCACAAGAGCACCTTCTCGAACCTGGTCAATCGCGGCAAGCGCGTCCACGATCCGTCGCGCAGACCTCTGGCCGCCGCCGGTCATCCTCCGCAGCGGCAACAGCCTCTTGGATCCCGCGGAGAAAGCAACAATGGAAAGACGATCGTTGGGACCAAGGGAAGATATCACCAGTCGCATGGAGTTTTTCATCAGGCGGAGCTTTTGGCCGGACATGGCTCCGCCGACATCGAGAACCGTCACGAGGTCAATTGGAGCCCGACGCGCCGCCCTATGAGACGGCGAAGGCTTCAACTTCAAGACGACAACGTAGGTCTCGTAGTTCCTGTTGGCGGCGACAATGGATGTCTCCGGCAACAAGCATATCTCAAGGTTGCTGGTAATTGCCGGCGACGATGATAGAGTAGCAACTGGATTGACGTTGAACCCTTGGAACTCAGTGTTATCTTCTTCATCTTCGTTTTCTGATTCTGGAATGGGGTTGAATCGAGCTAAGGATGTGGGAGAGAGGAGGGGCTCGTCGTCGTTGTAGACCTTAAACGACCTCGTTTCTCTGTTTCCCTCAGTGGGTTTCTTAATCTGCTTGTCGTTGTGGATGGCCAACACCGGTAGTTCCTTCCAGGTGGTGCCGCACACGGGGCACGTGAGGATTGGGTGCTTCTTCACTATGCAAGGGAAGTGAAACGTGTGAGAGCATTCAGCTGTGAAAATTGCAGTTCCTTGACCACTCTTCACACTCTGCATACAGATTCCGCATCGACTCTGCACAAAACAATAAAAGAAAAGTTTAAAAAAAATAAAAAAAAAATATGAAAGAATTATTGACCGTTTGGCTGTGATAAAAAGGCATAGCATGATTTCGTTTTTTTTTGTTTTTTGTTTTTTACTTACTTTGGATAGGCGCAAGGTGGCTTTGAGAAGCGAGAAGCTTGATGGTGACTTGGGTGAAGAGGGATTGGAGAGTTGGAACAACCTTGGAGTTTTGGGTTGACTGGTGCATTGGAGTTTTGGGCTGTTGGGGACTGAACCAGTGGCCACCGAAGTTCGGCACCGGAGGCTGGGGCCTGATACCGGCTGAGACTGACACCGGGGCGTTGATGGGTTGGATAAAAATCCAAACTTGGAACTGATTTTGGGACTTTGATTGCTACTGTTGTCACAATGCTGTTTTTTCTCTGTTAACACTTTGGGCTCTCTGTCCTTGGGGATGGATGTACAGAACGCTCTTCTCCACCCAGTAACCATTCTCACACTCCAAATCTCTCTCTCTCTCTCTCTCTCTCTCTCTCTCTCTCTCTGTTTCTGTATTTCTCCTCCGTAAAGGGGTGTTCTCTTATTTAGTTTCAGAGGAATTTAGGTGATGGTTAATCGATAGTATATATTGCAGTTGCAGGGGGAGAAAAGCTTTAGAGCATGGAAGTTGATTGGAAAGGCAGAAGAAGAAATGGATTAGATTCAGAGACCCTTTTCATGTTCCTCTTTTCCTTCTTTCTATTTCCATTCCCTACCATCTATTTATCTATGTCTTAAGGCCTAGGTGTATTTTCTAATTTCTATATTTCTGTTTCAATAACCCCAAAACAGAACCCCCCCCAATGGTAAAGCCTTATGTGTTGCTTCCGAATTGAGCACTCTCTCTCTCAAAGGGTGTATAATAATATCATAACCATGTTAAAACCTAGAAAAACACGAGCTTTTCCCATAGTTGGGAATATTATTATCCGGGTAAAGTGAAAATGGGTGCCTTGGGATTAACATGGTAACTGGCAAGTGTAGGTTGCTAAACTACAGAACAAGTCAACGCCCCCCCAACCTTGTTTGCCTTGGAATCGTGCATCACTGTCCCATTCCCACGCTATGGTCACCGACCCATGCAACAGTGTGAGGTTGAGAAACGGCTCCATCTCCGGCTTTTGATCGTACAGACCTTAATTCATAGTTACTCCTTTTTTTTTTTTAGAATGTAATTCGTAGTTACTCTGATTCATCCCTTTCGCCTTAATCTTCTTCTGTTCTCCTTTTCCCCCACAAAGCAAAAATCCACTTCAAGAATTTTAATTCTCTATCTTTTTCTCTCTTATTTATTTATTTATTATTTGAAATTTTATAATTCTTTGATCGATTGAAACCTGAATGAATTATGAATTACTGACGAGTTTCAATGAGCTGTATGTACTGTGATGCAGCATTAAGTAGCTGAGCCAACTTTGATACCTATGATCTGGTTCGTTCGTAGTGGGCTCCATTTCGTTGGCGATTGATATTAATGGTGTGGGAAATTGTGATGTTCAGAGAATCAGGACATAGACCAGTCCTTCTTTAGGGAAAGGGTGGATTGGTCATTCCAACTCTGCATTTCATTAATTACCGTAACAGCAATTATTAATTTGATTTTCAGTCATTGAATAGAATAGAATAACGGCAATTGGATGGGTAGATGATTTTGTCTTTTTCTTTTTTAATTTCACATCGATCCCTAGGAGACGCCCTAACCAAACATTGTAGAAATTGACCCACCACCAACGTTACTAACCCCTTTTATTCAGATTAAAGAAAACTATATATTAAAACACTTAATCTTAATTGTAATTCATGAGGATGGTTATCAACCTATCTCATCCTAATAAATTTTTAGTGCATTAAATACATTAAATTTAGTGTTTCTGGATATTTATTCTAAGATATGTAGACAAAAAAATCATATTATTTAAAAAAAATAAATGATGTAATATTTCCTATCCACTTATCATAAAATAACGGGACAAATATACTGAATTTTAATCATGTGGGTGGGTGTGATGGTTCAGCAGGTTGGGGATTCGAACCTCAACTCTTGTGAATGGAAAGCATTCTGTGATTAGCTTTTTACCGCTTTGTGCGCTGACTCGGGACGAGGCGAGAGATTAGTCTCATGGCTATCGATTGTGGGGATACCAGATGTAATCAAAAGAAATATATATTGAATTTTTTTAAACATTTAATGCACTAAAAATTTATTCATCTTGTAAGAGCCTCAATGGCACTAAAGATTTTTAGACACATTATTCTTGAAATTTGCCAATTTGGACATGTCTTAATGACACAAAAACCATAGTCCATGTATATTCCTCGCACCTCTCCATTTATTGGAACTCATACATTAAAGATCAAACCGTCTTTCAAAGAAGTATATTTGAGCTGCCAAAACAAATGGCAATTGATTCATTTGTTGTAGGAGAAGTCAAGCTCAAGCATTCATTTGAAACTCCATTTATGCCATTTGGCAATGATCTGAACGAACGGCACGTGTGATTCGACCTGATATGAAAGTGAACATCAATGTTCCCATTTGGCCTTCAGTATAGATGCCCAAATTGGTCTATGATAATAATGGCTCAAACATGTGACTGAGAAATGAGAATGTCATGTAATTGAATATTATTTAGATTTTTTATGATATAAAATAATTATTTATTGTTTAGCCAATAGTTTAAGTAAAAATCAACGAAACTATTATTTTTATCTTCGCAATGTGAAGAATAGTGCATAAGACAAAAATATGTTAATGTATTTGGAGGGAGATATAAAATTACATATAAATTTATGCTAAAAAAAAATACATAAATCCAATACTTATGTGAGAGAAGTGTTAAAAAAGGTGGTGTGATAAAAATAGATGTATAGGAAAATTACGAGAGCCAATGTAGTAGAGACGTTTCACCAACAAGGTACTATTAAAGTCTGAAATGTTCAGGTGCTTAACACATTTTAAGGAAATGCTGACATGCTTATGGTCATAAAAAGCCAGGTCTATGAGGCCAGGTCTTGCCTCAGCGGGTAAAAAAGATCATACCCAGATTTCCATATAAAGCTCTGATGATCATGATAACGTTTTTTAATCTTAATTTGAGTCCTTTCATCATCCTCATCTTTACCTTCTTCATGATGTCTGATCTAAATGGTATAGCTAGCTGTAGGCACAAGAGTTGGCTCACCACCTCCCCCTTCTCTGTTTTGCCTCTGTAAGATATTATATTGTTATTTGTATCTTTCCAACAGTTACATGTTAATAGAATGATTTGATTGATAATTGATTCATCAGTGTCAAACTGGCCATGGTGGGATTGCATTATTCATATTAATTTGAAAAAGATTTATTGCCATATATGAATCAAAACAAAATATTCCAAACAAAGGTAAAACTATTAGTTACAACTCAAAATAGCAAATGGAGTTAGCTCCCCTAGTATGTATTTATGGCATGGGTTCGATTTTTTATTTGACTATTTTTCTTATTTTATAATCATTCCTTTGGTAAATAAATCATCTCGCGCGCCAAAGTAATTAGTTGATTAATCACCCATCAACAATAAAAATTGTTTTAGAGGTAATCTTCTATTTAGCCTCTCTGTTAATCTAGGATTCCAAAACATGCCACTTACTCCCATGGCCCTTATTACCAATTTTTCGTATGAGAAAAAATGTAAAAATTCAAAAGTAGTGCCGTCGTTGTATCAAAAAAAAAAAAAGGAGTGCCGATACCTTTCAACTTTTCATTCATTGAAGATAGTGCTTTTCGTAAGAAAACTCATGCAAATGACTATCACAAAGTATTTGAATAATATATGAAATTACCTAAAGAAGTTTTTTAATGATATATTAAAATTTTAAATAAGTTTACTGGTATAAAACCTGTGCTTCTACGTTTCTGATTTTTACACCTGTAGAATTTCTTGTCCAAATAACAAGGTAAATGATATATATATATATATATATATATATATATATATATATATATATATATATATATGAGATTTGATTTTCTTATGTTGCATGAGAATTCAATTCTCATGTTGTGACTCAACTAGTGGTGGACCCCATATTTATTAAAAAAAAAAACTTTGCACGCAAATCGAAGGATCACTAATATGAGAGTTAAATTCTCATGTAACATGAGAAAATATTTTTCCTATAATATATATATATATATATATATATATATATCCTTTGACACCAGTGTCAAATTTTAAATTTGACACCTCATCTGAGAGCCGTTAGATAAAAAAAGATCAACGATTGTCACATGCTTACAAATCAGAGTCGTTGATCTTTTTTGATCTAACGGCTTTCAGATGAGGTATCAAATTTGAAATTTGACACCGATATTAAAGGATCCTACCTCCAATATATATATATATATATATATATATATATATATATATATATATATATATATATTTATTTATTTATAATGTGTCATCCAAGCTTTTGCTCTGGCTTCACCTTTGAGCCGAACGTTAGTAGCACACATCTAGAATTTTTTAGAAGGCAACATATGTTTAGCAGTAGAGTTTCATCACAGGAGATTATTTTTCCCTTTCATTTCTCTCATGGTACAATAATTATGGGTTTCAAATGCCTTGCAACTGAGGCAAGCCAAGTCTAATGGGGGTACAACTTTGTCCCATCTGTCTTTCACACAAAGGGAGCATCCACTCCCTTATACATACACATATTCTCTCATCGAAGAGCCGTATGATTTTACATAATTTAATGAGCTTTAGAACCACTATAGTCGAGATACCCCTCCCGAATAAATCTTTGGTACTACTGTTGTACCAAAGATTCAGTGTATCCTATCAATAAAAATATGACATCTCAGCCAAAATTTATTTTTTTCTGCCAAATTTTTTCTCTCTCCTCTGATGTGTAATACTCTCATTGATAGAATGTACTGAGTCTAGGTGCAACAGTAGCACTGAAAATTTATCCCCATATTGCAGAGATATTTGCCTAAAACTTGAATAACTCATATTGAGCCTTGGTTTATATTATTGTTGTTTTAAGTATCCCTAAATCAACTTACTATATATTTTGTGAGATACATCTTTTGTTCTAAATCTACAACAATTTACCTTCCATTTTAATTAAAAACTAACAAATATTAGTACATTATACGAGGACTTTTTAAATTCAAATAAAATATATAACACATAAAAAAATATAAATTAAAAGAAACAGTATGTACAATTATAAAAGACATGCGCATGCTCAACTTAAAGAAATATAAATTCAAAATAAGAAGAACTAAAAAAATTAAGAAATCTAACTACTTTGTTTTTTTTAAAAAAAATTAATATATAAAATAAATCGATTTAGAATAAATAAATAAGAACGATTCGGTTTACCCAATAAATAAATAAAGACGACGACAAAGTATGGTAACATTTCTTGAGTTTGATGCTTACCAAAACAAAACAAAAAACATTTCTTGAGTTTGATGAGATCATGCCGACTTCTTAGTTTTAAAAGCAGTACTTTTATATGTCTTTTTAAATGTCATGCTTTCTGTAAATTCATATGAACAAATTTTATGTGTAGAAAATAAGTATATACAAAGAGATATTTGACTAGTGAAAACTCAAAATACGAAATATTACTATAATTTTTAAAATTAGAAGAAGGACGTAACTTCCAATAGTCTTCGCTTCGGAGATCAACATGATTTTATCAAGAAATAAATGTCATTTGGATGCATTTCCCATTTTGACTAACTTTTTTCAATGTTATTTTTGTCAAACGCATTATGTGCCTTTCTTTGGGAAATAAAAGTGGGACAAAATGGAATGAATCAAAATAAGTCATTATGTCCAATAAATTATCGTGTTAGTTGACCATTAGTTTAAGTAATGGGAGTGCAGATTGGGTAGTGAAATTAAGGTAGTGGTTGGAAATCATGTTGTATAAACAAATAATGAAAAGGGTTTTATTAATTTCATGCAATAGGAGAGAACTCTCTCATGTTATAGATACAATAATGTGTGGTACCCATCCAGGAATAAAAAAAGAAAAAATTGAAAAAAAAGTAATATGAAAATTAATGTATGTGTAGGAGAGAAAAATACTCTCCTATAACATAAGAGTATATTTTCCCAAATGAAAAATACACTTGCATAACACTGGGCAGTGAAATTAAGGTAGTGGTTGGAAGTGAATAAAAAATAATGAATAACATATTAGCCTATAGTACTATAGCCCACAGGGCATTTAAAAGATTGAATAAGATCAGATATCTTTTTCAAGGAGCTCTACAGGGAATTGTTCAACGTCATTTTCTCAATCAATTATGCTTCTTAATTTGTTCATCTCATCCATCCCTCTCGGGGGTTAAAAAAGGGAAGTAAGAGAAACAGTTCTGTTGTACATTTTTTCTCCTAAAACGTATATTCTTGTTACGTGTGACTTTAATAAACAATTGTTTATTTATGGAATTGTAGTAATTAAGAGCGAGACCTCTTTCCCTCTATCCCATCAACGAGAGTCATTATTTGAATACGTATGTTAAGGAAATAATTTTAAGGCTTTGACCAAAACTCATTTAGCAAACCCAGTGCCGCATAATGTTGTGAGAACTGAGAAGGACTTTGATGATGATCAACCAGCACATAGGGTCATCCATCTTGAGATGGCTTAAATTATTCAATTATGTCTGATTTTTTTAAGGTAAAAAATGAATCCCTTATTGCTATGAGCTTAGCCCTATAATAATTCGCATACTTGTGGTAGGCCAAGACCCTTCCGAGGGTTGCAAGCTATTTCCATTTTTCTGTGGCCTTAATTTGTCCTTGTTAATGAAAATCTTGATGTTATTAATTTTTTGTTTTCTAAAATTGAGAAACAAATGGAATCTTACAGAGTATAATTTTCTTAAAATAGAAAAATGTGAAATCAACCATGAATTATGTTGTTGAACCAGGCCTAAATTGTTGTGTTATCTGTCACTGCTTATTGATTTGTGGTTCTTTGAATCAATATCGCAACAGAGTGATTTGTCCTCGTTAATGGAAATATTGATGTTATTATTTTGTTTTCTAAAATGGAGAAACAATTGGAATCTTACGGAGTATAATTTTCTTAAAATAGAAACATGTGAAATCAACCATTAATTATTTTTCTGACCAGAACCTAAAATGTTGTGTTATCTATTCCACTGCTTATTGATTTGTGGTTCTCTGAATGAATGCAACAGAGTGCGTATATCGGATTTCGTTTAGGTTAATGTCATGCCCATTATTGATGGACAATTCTAAAATAAGTTTTTTTTTTTTTTTTACAAGTTTATTGTAAAATAATCAAGTGGATATATATACCTTTAAATTAATTTACAATATATCATATCTTAATTTTTTTAAAATAAAAGATATATTATTGTTTACTTACTCTAAAATAATACTGTACTTTTAAAATGTTTAGTTGCCTAGGCCTGTTTGATCCACAAGATATCTATTGGCTCGTCTCTTTTTCCCTCTAATACATAATACACAAATTATAACTTGTATTACTTTGAGTTTGTTTTGTCACTGTGATATTGTGATGTTGGAGATCACTTGACTAAGCTTTCGTGATATTGAATGATCATTAAGACATATATGTCCCATGTTCTACTTTTTCTTCTAACTTTACATAGTCGACTTTCATACTTTTGTTTTGTTTTAGTTTTAAAATGCATTAGAAATCACTTTTCTTTTATTTCTTTTTTTGGTGAATGAAAGTCACTTTTCTTTGTCTCTTATATTTTCAATTCAGGATTATGATTTTGGTTATTGTCAATTTTAATTTAAGAGAATTATTTTCTTGTCGCAGTAAGGGATTTATCTCCGGCTTTAAAAATATAACTATGAGGTTTGCAAAAAAAAAAAAAAAAAGTATATATATATATATATATATATATATATATATATATATATATATATAGGGTTTTATAAGAGTTATGTTGTAGGAAAAATGATTGTGTTATGTTATAGAGATTCATTTTGCATGCCGAAATTATTTTTTTTGCTGGGCCCCACAAAATGTTGTGTGTAGAAATTTTGTATTGTCATGTTAAATGATAGATGATAAACCCATATATATATATGGATTTTCATTTCCTCCTTTAACATAACACAATGAACTTTCCTACACACACAACATTTTGTGGGGCCCACACATTTTAAAACAAAAAAGAAAAAAGAAAAAATATGGCACACAAAACGAATCTCTATAACATTACACAATCACTTTTCGTACAACATAATAAACATAAAACCCTATACACACACACACACATATATATATATATATATAGGGGCAGGATATTCTTACACTGGCGTAAGAGTCAGAAGTTTTACTCTCAATCTTGACCATTGATCCACTTGTATCCAATGACTCATATTACTAAAAAAATAGAACCCTTAGATATAAGTGAGATCAATGGACAAGATTAAAAGTGTAACTTACACCGGTGTAAAATGATCCTAACCCATATATATATATATATATATATATATATATATATATATATATATATATATATATATAACTATGTACTCATGAGAATACATAGTTATATTTTAAAACTGCAAAAATATTTCTCTCTCCTCTGAATTGTTACGATGGATAGAGAAAAAGCAATTTTTTAATTATAATTATGTATTCTTGAAAATACATAATTTTTTTTTTTTTTTTTGCATATAACTCTCTCATGTAACACTAGAAAAATAAAAGTTATGGGTTTAACATCTATCATTTAACATGACCACAAAAAATTTCCTATACACACAACATTTTGTGGGGCCCGCAGCAAAAAAAAACTCTGCCACGCAAAATGAATCTCTATAACATAACACAATCACTTTTCCTACAACATAACTCTTGTAAAACCCTTTAATTTATTAAGTAAGAAAGAAAAAACAAGGGAACAGCTCGTTAAACCCCGCTAGCTGTCTTTATATAAACTGTTGAAATATATAGTCCCACATTGGTTGAAGAGCAACTAATGTGGAGTTTATAAGACCTTGGGCACTCCCACCCTTAGAGCTAGCTTTTGGGGTGGTGTATCCTAGGGTTCTTTACATGGTATCAAAGCTTGATGTTCGATCCTCACCGCCCCCACTTTAAAGTGGAAGCACAAAAAAGGTAAACCAAAAATTGGGCCTGTTGCATAATCCGGCACTCACACCCTTAGAGCTAGCTTTTGGGGTGATGTATCCTAAGGTTCTTTACATAAACCAACTTAGCCTATTGGCTTATAAACAATAATAACAAGAGAACCAAGGAAAAACTAAGATTAATTCTTTCATTGTTTACTAGAACAAGGAATAACAACAACAGATCAAGGAACGACAACAACATAACAATTCTTTCATAGATTGCGAGGACAAGGAAAAACTAAGATTGATTTTTTCTTTGTTTAGTAGAACAAGGAAAAACAACAACAGAACAAGGAACGACAAAAAAAAAAAAAAAAAAAAAAAAAAAAAAAAAAAAAAAAAAATTCTTTCATAGATTGCGAGGAATTTTTTCTTTCTTTCACACAATTTAGTCTTAGTTCAAATAAAGTGAACATGAAAACCTATTAAAAACTAAGTTGACATTATATGGTATGATTCTTCTTCTTTGTATATAACAATTTCTTCATATTACATTAGAAGTGGTTGATTTGAAGATTATTGTTATTATTATTTTACATAATATTATTAAATATATGCGTCAATGAAGGAGAAAGAGGAATTGAATGCGAATGGTCTAAAAAGCTTAGAAAAAAAGAAAGAAACATTGACATTTGACGTTGAATGGTCTAAAAAGGCTGTTACTTTTACAAATCGAGGTCAAGTAAAAAGGAAAGTACCGTACCACTTGCCATGTGCCACCACGTATTTGACGCCGTTAGTCCACTCTCGCGGCACGTACCGTTGGGACTTGGGAAATGCACACACGACACGAGGCATGCAGATCACATAAACAGAGAGAGAGAGAGAGTGAGGAGTGTCATATTCTGATTGGAAGGAGCACAAAGGCCCAGATCACATTAAATTTTTCGGGAGTGAACTATGAAGATTTTATCAACGCAAAGGGAAAAAAATTTGTGCTCAGGAATTATGATTATTAAGAAAGTGAATTTTTTTAAATATTATTAAAAATTATATGGTAGGCAAAATTATCATTAAAAATTTTGACTCAAAATTATTGATTATATGTTTGGTTAATTGTTAACTATTCTATAGAATGTGAAATCATTTTATAAAATTACTCTTTATAAATTTCTCAAAGGACAGATGAAATTTGTGAATGAATCATAATTATTTCAGCTCAACTCAGATACAAATAAAATTTAAAAACTCACAATCTCTCTATAATTTTCTTCTTCTTCTCCTAACGCAAATCTCTTCTTAGAAAAATATCCGAAAGGAAGAAGAAGGGTGTGTTGGGCTTCCTCCTTCAATACTAAACCTAAGCCCATTGAAGGGTTTCCTAAAAACTCTAACCCTAGATTCCACTTCCTCTATATATTCATTAGTTGTGAGTGGAGGCTAGGTTAGAATAAGAGAAAATTATTTGAGAGATTTGTGAGCAAAGCTTTGAGCTTTGTATTTGAGAGACCTCTATAGAGAGTTTGAGTGAACATCTATAGGGAAGTTTGATTATCATCATTGTTGAAGAGGTTGTGTTAACCACCACATTGGTGAATCTTGGTACCCATATTTTCATAGTGGACGTTTGAACTGGACTAGATCCCATGGGTTTTTTACTTCTACATTGGAGAAGGTTTTCCCACGTTAAAATTTGTTCGTGTTCTCTCTCTCTCCCCTTTATATTTTTATTTTTTTGCTGCGCTGCTCGACCTGGTGAAGTTCAGGCCGAGGTAATATTGTCGAGATCCGAGATCCAGGATCTTGTTGATTGACTTCCGCAAAAGGCTTCTTAGCCGAGTTAAGGGAACCAAGTTCCCAATAGTGGTATCAGAGCCCGAGTTCGACGGGTTCTGAGGGAGACGAGATGGAGACCAGTGGTATACAACAATATGTTCAAGCTGACCACAGATAATTTCACCTATTAGAGAACGATGATGGAAGATCATCTCCAGTGGCGGAGCCAAGATGCCATTTTAGCTGGGGCCAAAAAATTTGACACATCAAATTATTAAAATATTTATTTATCGTAATTACACAAATCTATTAGGAAAAAAAATTTACTATGAATTCTAGCATATTTATCTAAATTATTTACTAAATAATGTCACATAAAATTGAAAATTCAAATAAATAATAGCCAACTATTATATATCAAAGTAAACATATAAAAAACACTAACCTTTCCGGCAAGCATTCCAAATAAAAGAATCACAATTTTCCCACAACATAATAAGTAATAGTCTTTGAGATGAAAGTTATTATTTATTTATTTCATATACGATGGATCCCTACATTGGTCTTTGAGAAACATAAACCAATATCAAGTTGCATATATCCTTAGAATTCACATTTTTTACTTTTGCTTGATATTAAAATAAAGGTGTTGTATCGTAAACCAATAGCAATCATGAATTAATTTAAACAACTGCAAGCTGTATCGTAAAGTATTGAGTAATTGCTTGCAATTTCCTAATTAGTTATAAAATAGTTAGGGTAAAGTATGTGTCATTTTAAAGGATATAAAATTGTGTCATTTTAAGAGATAGATAAAGGAGGAGAGAGAGTTGACAAAAAAAATAAAGGTGTGAGTCTCACCTCTTTGTGAGAGTGAAAGGATATAAGTTATGTCATTTAAAAACATAAACATTTTTTCCCAAATAGTTATTGTGAGAAAAAAAAAGGAAAATAACATTTTATTTTAAAGAGCAACGACATAAAATGCAATAGGCTTTGTCGCTATAAAAAAAGCCATCGAGATGTTGCATAATTTAATAATTTATCAAGAGAGAATGTATAAAGTCACAAAGACGATTCAAATATTTAAGGAAACATGAAAGACCAAAACACTCAAAAGCATTCCACTCTAACAAGCATATATTCACAAAATAAAATCAATCACAGAAAAAACTAGAAAAATTTCAGAATAAAAAAGCACCAATTTAAGAGCAAATATCATTGGGGTCTCTAATTTTGAGAGAACAGCAAGCAAATACAAAGATACTCTTAGGGTTTCCAACTTCACTCAGAAAGTATTAGGCTATTAGCGAAGAGAGAGTATAGAGGGGGCCAAATTTTAATTTTAGAATTGATTAAATAATAATTAATTATAAAATTATATATATAATATTTTTTTTGAAAAATTCAGTAGGGGCCTAGGCCCCATCTGTGGGTAACGTGGCTACGCCACTGATCATCTCTACAGCAAAGATTTACATGAGCTCATTATGCTTGATGAAAGACCGGCATGCAAAACCGAGAAGGAGTAGGAGATCCTGAGTCGTATGGTGTTAGCTACAATCAGAAATACATAGACAAAAGCCTCTTTTTTTGCACGTGTCTGAGTTCACCAACGCATACGAGTTGTAGACGAAGTTAGAGTTCATGATTCAGAAGAAGACTCTTAGGAACAAAGCACACCTGGTTCGCCGACTTGTGAAGCTGGAATACAAGAACGGCATAAACATGATTGGACACCTCAACACCTACAAAATTATTATTAATCAGCTGTCTAAAGCCGAGATAAAAATAGATGATGAGATGCAAGCTTTGCTGTTGTTGAGCTCGTTGCCAGAGAGCTGGGATACTCTAGTGATGACTTTGAGTAATTCAGCTCCAGGAGGAAAATTAAAGATGGATGCCGAAACAGATAGTCTCTTGAATGAAGAAGACAGGAGAAGAGAATGAGGTGTGTCTAGCACGTCTGAGACCAACGTTGCAAAGAACAAAGGGAAATCCGACTCTCGGCGTAGAAGCAAGAGTCGGGGTCGAGATCGTAACAAAAGAGAAAAGTGCATAGGTCGATCAAATCCGAAATATGAGTTGAAGTGCTTCTATTGTGGGAAGACAGGGCATAAGAAGCCAGAATACTGGACACTGCAGACTGATGTGAAGAACAACTCTACGAAACCGGATCAGATTATTCCCATGAAGAGAGAAAACAAGAGCACCACTGTCTTGGAATTTTGTTTATGATTGATTTATTTTTTGGAGTGATATTTGTAATAACTTATAATTAATTATCTATTTTTGGAATATAATTTGTGATAATTTATTATTGATTTTATATATTTTTGGAATTTTTAATTTTTGGAACGTTGATAGTAATAAATTATTATTGATTTATATATTTTTGAAATGTTGCTTATAATAATTTATTGAATTATATATTTTGATGTGTTATTTATAATAATTTTGTGATTGAATTATATAATTTGGAATGTTGTTTATAATAAACCTATGATTGAATTATATATTTTGCATTGTTGTATATAATAATTTTGTGGTCGATTTATTGGCTAGGATCAACTTTTACCGGTATAAGAATGATAAGTCTTAAATCAAATTTTAACCGTTGATTTATTTGAAACTATTAGTTGTGATTTATTGGGTCAAATTTATTAATTAATTATTAATTTCTAATAAATTATAATCTCTAGATATTAAGATTTGATATAAAACTTATTATTTTTACATTGGTAAAAGTTGATCTTATTTCTTTCTTGATTTATATATTATTATTATTTTAGGATTTTACATGTTGTTATTGATTGAACCCTTCATCTCCAGATCAATGGGGTATATAATTTCTTTTATATTTGTCAGTCACTAAATGAGAGCATATATTCATTTATTATCAAGCAAGAATCATTTACAATTATTAAATAAAAGAAGATTACTAGCGACACATTATTTGAAAAACTTTTTCTAAAACACTCTATTATTACGTTCAGGCAAATTTCACCAGATAAAGAGCGAGCCAAGTTTTTTAAACGACACTAAGTACAATTCACTCAGTTAAAGAGAGTTAACATTTGCTTTAGATAAAATCTATTGATCATTTTCTCCAATTAAGTTTTTCGTGACTTGTGAGTTGTGACTCTTTTTAATAATTTAAACTTCTGTGTATAATTAAGTTATTCTTCTTATTAATTATATATCCCTTTAAATCATGCATACATTGCACGCTTAGCGCCTTAGCCAAGTATAATTTACTTATATATAAAGTTATATATCTGTCTAGAAAATACGTAATTAAATTGGCAGTCTGGTATACGTTGGGTACACGTTCATTAAGCAAAATCCCTGCAGAAAGATCTAGAGCCTACTTGTTAATTCAAAAACCATATAATATAATGTGGATTTATCATCTATTATTTAACATGATCAGAAAAACTTTTCTATACACATAACATTTTGTGGGGCCTGCAGTAAAAATAAAAATAAAATTCTGGTACGCAAAATGAACTTTATAACATAACTGAATCACTTTTTCTACAATATAACTCTTATCAAACTTATATAATGTTGATCAGGACCTTTCTCAAACATGACACAATCACACACATCTTCCTTTGACCATACACTATATAATTTCAAATTTCAAATGTATTTAGCTTTGAATCTATTGCCACCCAGCATTAAATCCAAAGGTTTCCAGTGTGACCACTAAACCTACCCCATCTTTTATTTGACTTCATAGTGAACAAATTATTGATTTATTAAAACTAGGATTCAGCGCTTTAAAAGCATAGGAAGCTATATCAGCGGCACTTCTAATAAATTATAATTTTATTACTTAATCAATTAAAATATAACTAAATTAAATCATATTTAAATAAATATATACAGAAAAAAGTTTCCGATGTTACTTTAGATAATTTTATCTAATGTTTATTGAAATGACGTCATTTTGGGTTGAAAAATTAAAAAATTTAGAGTGATAAAGACTATTATAATCCTAAAATAAATTAAAATTACAAAAATACCATGATTTTCATCCCAAAACAACGTCATTTTGATGATCATTAGATAAAGTTATTTACAGTAATATCAGAAAAAATAAACCCAAATATATAACATATTATTTTAAAAGGGTAAAGTTCACCAATGCCCCTGTGGTTTACTCCAGAATCACTTATGCCCCTGTGATTTTTTCTTGTCATATATGCCATGTGGTTTGTAAAAGGGTATGTTTTTTTATCATATATGCCCCTATGATTTTTTATTTTTTTATAAAGTATAAAGACATATGTGATAGAAAAAATCACATGAACATAAATGATTTTGAAACAAATCAGAAGGATATTGGTCAACTTTTCCCATTTTTAAAATATTGTTAGGAGAATACGTTAGGATTTATCAATAATATATAATAAACCGAGAGAAGGAAAGAAAATAGATATTCCTAATTTCGATGCACCTGATGTATGACTAATAACACATGCAAGCTTGACTTGGGTAGCTACAAAATCATGGATGGTATGTGGAGGTGAGAGCATACCATTTTTTTTAACATTTTAATGCATATCCTTGGACCTAATTGAGTATAGCAATTTTTTAACTAATGTTATAAAAAAGCCTCTTTCCACATGAAATTTGGACAGCCCCATATGAAAATGACTGACCCAAAACGAGTTGAAAGCTTTTTTAGAAAATCAAGATTTTTTTCTTCTTAATTTCAAGTTGAGCGCAGCTTATGGCGTTGAAACTTAGATTCGAATAAACTCTCTTGCTATCAGAATGAGTAGAACTCTTGAGAGGATTAGACATTTACCACCCATTAAGGACTTTAAATTGTTTAATTTTAAGAGATAACAGGGAACCACAAAATCTACGTGATTATTTACTCAACAGAGTCTTTATGTACTAGTACATAGGGAGAAGTATGTGTCATTTTAAAAGATGTAAAGTTATGTAATTTTAAGAGAGAGAAAGAGATAGTTAAAAGAAGAAAGAAAGAGTTGATAAAAAAATAAAGGTGTAAGTCTCACTAAAAGTAAAAGGATATAAGTTATATCATTTAAAAAGATAAACATTTTTCCCCGATAATTAAGAGTGAGCAAATATGAAAAGTCCTTTAATTTACAATCTCATTTCGTTACAACTTGTTGAAAGCATTTTGGCACTATTAGGAGTACAAGATTAAATGAATCCAATAATACATAACCATGACGTGCAGGATCCCTCCAAAAGACGACAGACACCAATGATAGGACTGAACAAATTGCTTTACCGATTAACGCGTATACAAGCGAAGGGGATATAATTTTGGGAAAATATACTCTTATGTTGTTGTAGGAGAAAAATTTTCTCTTGAGTGGATCTCACACATCATTATCTCTATTGCATGAGAGAGTTCTTTTCTATTGCATAAGATTAATAAAGCCCTATAATTTTTCATATGTGAAAATTTGTTGCAATAAATAAAAAAGTGGATAGGACTCATCAAGGAGAAAAAAGAGAAATTATCTCATGCAACATCATAAATTATAGGGAAATATTACTCTCCTTTTACATAAGATATCATCTCTCATTTTCTCTCACTTCGATTTCAGTATCCACATTTTCTTTTTTTCCTTTTTTCTTATAATGGTGGGACCCACATATTTTTCTCTCTACAACATAAGATAACTATCTTATGTTAAATGAGACTAATAAAATCTTAAATTATATCCCCATACAAGGAATATGATTAATCGTCTACTTCCCTTGGCCATTTATTTTGTTTCCATTAGAGAGCTCATTATTGGCCGTTAGTCTTGTTAAATTGATAATCCCATAGGATGCCATTTAATTATTATACAACTTAAAAAATTCCCATTTCCAAGCATATGCTAAACGAACAGGGATAATTATAGTTCCACATATCCGATGTGCTGAGGGTCAATAATCATTTAATATTGTGCAGAATGAGAGGCTTCTCCTAAGGATTGTGAATGGTGGTTGTGTGGCCGCTATAATTGGGGCACATGCCATGACCCTTAAATGCTAGGATCCCCAACAACCAATTATAACTAATCTCACATTGCATATAATGGAGCGCTCCAAGCATTGTCATATACCGAAGCATGAATTATATGTCAAGTATTTATTTGCCTTGTTATAAAGCAAAACAAGATGACCTATGCATATCTTTTCAATCAAACTTATGATTTGGTTCCTCCTTTTACCCTTTTCCTCATTCACTATGGGATAAAAATTGAATCACTTATATATCTAGCAGAAAGTCCTTATAAGGTCCTCCAGCATTTATGAGTTTGAGTATTTATGTGCTAATCTTTTTTTTATTTATGAAAATATTAAAATCGGTTCATCTCTTCTTCGCGAGTAGTCTGATTTGGTGCAGGTTCAGAATTAAAATTTTAAAGCCGTCAACGAATTTTGCCACGTTTAAAAGACGAATGCACAGAATGTTTGTGTGGGACTTTAGTTTCTGATAATGATCACAAAGCAGCACAAGTGAAATATGCCTCCAACAAATGACATTTCTTACCGGGTGGTGGCTGAAGAAACACGTGGAGGCATTATTGTAGAGGGCAGTATGCGTAGCAGCCTATAGGCTACATGAATGGAGCATCATATGGTGTTGATGCATGTCTATAAAAAGGTATATGTCTCGGTTACTAAGTTGTTTGATCATCATCTATTTCTCCTTCACGTGGTATAGACAACTTATTTTGTTATGATGAAAATAGGTGTTATAGAACAACAGTCATTAATTCAAGTGGTAACGAGTGGCTTGTTATCAATGTTGTTAAAATCGAGATATTAAGTAAAATTGGAAGGAGATTAAGAAATCGTACAACCTAAAATCATAATGTAAAAAAATCATAAAAAATCGTCAAAACGTAAAGGTATTTGAAATAATAGTAAAATCGTTTTGATGAAAAAAAATCATAAAAACATAAAATCATAATGATAAATCGAGATTTAAACAAGAGTACTTGTTATTAGATAGAAATGCTTGTTGTTAGATAGAAAGGAGGGGAATGTACCTAGACTCTTTATTGTGTCCAACAAAGACCTTATCACATCTCATATTATAATTTTCACCCCCTACAAGTCCTACCAATTCTTAGGTTCTTAAGAAGATCATCCAAGCACTTTCCCCTATGAAACAGATGAGTGTAAGTGGGGGTGGTGATTAGCATTATGATACTTGGAATTTAAGTTTTCATCAGTGTCACTTAGCATAAGAAATAATATTATTCCTTGCATGATTTGATGAGGATTTTGTTGTTTAAAATAGTCTGTTTCCAAGATTCACACAGGACTATCTCTTTCCAACAGATACGTAGTGCTGTTATTAAATTATGGTCTTTTTGAATAAATGGAAGGAAACAAAATCTTGTGCCATTAAGTCCACCTTATTTAACTTCTCAAATTAAAAGAGATCTATGAACATTGATTGCCACTAAATTGCTCACTTTGTATGGCTCCAAGCATCTTCAAACTCCTATTAGCTAGTGAATTGTATAATGGGGGAAATAATCACAAGGACTTTTTTCAGTTGAATTTTTCCCAATCTCATTGACAAAACTTTAGAAGGGCCGGCTTGGCTCAGTGGTAAGTATGCTTACCGTGATGTTTAAGGTCCCGGCTTCGACTCGACCTTTCCGCAAAAAGCGGGAGTAAGGCTTGACTCGATTCCCTTCTCCAGACACGGGTATTGAACTGGGTCAGCCCCTTCATTGACAAAACTTTAACTTCTTCATGTAGGGTAATTACCTTTACCACATTATATGGCATACATGGACAAACCTTACTCACAATCATGCCTGGATGTTTTGGAGTCACTGTTTGCTACAGAAGGATGAATACTTCATCCTTTTTTCCTTCCCCTTTTTTTCTGCAATAAAGTTGCAACTTCAATTACTACGACCACGGTGACCAAAAAACAATTCTACTTCCACAAAATATAATGTAACCTGTTAGTTAATCTTCAAAAATCAAAGCAAGAACACTATAATACGTCATAAGTTTTTAGCATCCACAAGTTGAAATTTGGCTCCACACCTGCATTCTTATTACAGCAAGGTTAATAAAGCTGATATATGGTACCCAAAAGTTGCTGGATTTTATAAGAATTATGTTGTAGGAAAAGTGATTGTGCACAAAACATTGTGTGTGTAGGAAATTTTTTATGGTCATGTTAAATGATAGATGATAAACCCAAAGTTACTTGCAAACCAGTTAGATTTCATGGTTTTGACCTGTCCAAAGGTTAGTGGAATTGATTCTATTAATCGGACGTGTAAGAGTTTCGGATACTAATTGTTAAAGGGCCGACCAGTCAGTCTTTCCCTTGCTTTCTGCAGAGAGCTGATTCGAACCCGCGACCTGACACACCACGGCAAGCAAGCTTACCGCTGAGCCAAGCCGGCCCTTCTTTCAGGTACTAATTGTTATTTACCAAAAATTAAATAAAACTAAAGCCGGTGGTTACTTGGGAAGAAAATCTGATCTTGCAGTCTTGAACACGATAATGTGCAAACGATTCCTTTTTTTAAAAAAAAATAAAAAATTGTTTTCACACGCTGGGGCTATATTAAAACAGGGTTAAATAATCATACCAATGAAATTGTTAGTGTAACTTTATATCACATCCGGGTAAGAACATTCCAAACAAGTGACATCCAACTTCAATGAATCAATAATTGACACCCAACCTGGCCATTACAGCTTTTCTCCACTATTAGGTAATGATTACAATTAATCCTACCAACACTACTACTTTCATTTTAAGATTCTGGATTATATCTCTTACTTTTCTTTTAAGATTCTGGATTTGGATTATTATATTTCTTAGACACTACTCCAAAGTCTCCTTTCACTCTCCCCAAAAAAAAAAAGTTGAAAAGAGGCATCAAGTTTAACCAAAGCCATGTATATTACCGATCTAGAGTATGATTTATACTTCTTATTTGGATGGATATTTTTGTTGGCAGGATCAAGAAGCTAACTCTGTGGTGGGTCTCTCATTCATTGCTAACTCATTGTTGACTCATTGTATTTATCATTTTTTTAGTAATTTGGGTTTGAGCCCGTGAATAATTGTTGTTAGAGTTTCCTGAATGTTGAACGTAGTCTATATTGGGTTAACCAGTATAAATCGTTGTGTCATTTTTCTACTCCCTTCTTCTATCTTTTCTTGTTTGCGATGTCATGGGTGTGTGGATTAATATTTCCAACATTAAACATCTTACTTCTAGAAGTCAGGCAATAATGGAAAAACTTAAGCATCCTGGAAAGCTGGACGGCTCAACATTACAATGAATGCAATTGAATGAGGAAGACAATGTGTGAAACCTCATTACTTCTATACTTGAAGGAACAAATACATATATAAATGTGATCTATGGATCAAATTACTAAATAGTCTCCATTAAACAAACTTCCCACGCTTTTGTAATATAATATCTACCATTTTCCTCACGATATTCTATCTCAAAAATCTATACGCACCAAGTCAAAAACTTTCTCAAGTAAATGTTGTGTTTTATTCAAAGGGAAAGGCATCATATTTCCATTTAACAGTGTATGATTAAATTCAAATAAACATTATAATTCATAGAATCTAGAAGAAATGACAAACCACCATCTTGTACTTTAATGATTTTTTTTTTTTTTTGAACATACTTTAATGATTATTTAATGCTTAGGGTCAATAACTAATCCTGCATTAACCTGGGAAGAACTCAAGTCCATCATGACTGACAATGTCATACGGTCCAACCCAATAAAATATACAAAAGAGATAGAAATAAAAGAGTTTGGGTCACGGCAAATTCCAATATTGTCCCCCAACATAATGCTGAGCTGGAAGCATAAATAGGAAGATCGGAGGGTTATAAAGCACCGACACTTCAAAAATTCTAACGTGTGGTATCCGACACTCTAGGACACTCCAACACTTCAACACGTGTTATAGAAATTCAAAAAGAGATTTAAAGGTTGCATTGAGTTGAGTTTTTAGTTCCAATTATTAGATTTGCTGGATTACGATTATTATTTTATTGAGTTTGAAATAAATATTTGAAATATCTTATGTTTCTTTGCAGAATTTATGAATATTATAAGTTTAGATTCATTTTTTATTAAATTATTGAATATTAAATATAATAATATACACTGCATAAATTAAAAATATTATTTAATATCAAAACGTGTCCTAATGTGTCGAAATCAAACATTTTTTAGAATTAACGTATCAGAATGTCGTGTCATATCGTATCCCGTGTTAGTATCTGTGCTACGTAGCTGGAGGGTGGGTATCGGATAGCACATTCTGGAATTGGAATTTGGGAGTGTGTGGTGGAGTCTCTAGAACTACTCCACATTATTTGTTTTTGCCTTTCTACAATGTTCTTTGTTATTGTTTTCCCTTTTAATTATGTTAGAGTTGAACTCTATGATACGTAGCAAGTAACAATAAAAGAGACTTCTTATTTCTGATATGATTCCTTTGCAACGGATGCATCCTATTTAATACACATTTCAATACTACACAAGTTGTTATTCACTTCACCTGCTATACTCCTCCGTAACTAACGCTAACTTCCTAACAACTACTCACGTGCATAACTCCCTTAACTAACTACCTAGACGCATAACTCCATATGTGCATGCACGTTCTGCAACATTTTCCCACACACTAACATTTGGTAGTTGAGAGTTGTTTTACGGTTTTACCTGTAATTCACTATATCTGAAATACAAATTTTCTGATTCAATGCCAACATTCTTGTGTTCTGTTATGGTTTCTACTCCAATTAATTAAGGGATCCTATCACAAGCTCGAATCAATTCTGGTGTTTAGTTCGCTCGAATCAATTGATAATTGCAGTAGAATACAAATTAGATTTTCAGCATCTTCTGTGTTTACGAAATATACAAGTATACCCTTCTAAGTATACACAAGATTTCATTTAATTTCCAATGAAATTATCTACAGAATAAACTACTAGGATAGTCCCTTCCGTTTTGGCACGATAAACTCGAGCTGGACTCTATGTTAAAGTGGGGAAAAAAGGTTTCTCGTCAACAAGTAACATTTTGCCAATGTTACCATAAGAGATTAATGTTATCTTATGAATAAAAATATCCCTAAAATATGAGAAACATTAATCCCTTATTATAATCATAAAACCAACGTTTACCATCAGCGGAGCAGAACTCAATATCTACTTATCAAGAGAATTTGATCGTAGGATGAGATTAGATCTCGACACTCCAACTTCCCCTTAGGGGGGCATTTTTTACATGTTGATCAGTCATTCTTGGCAAGAGATATCCAGAGCATAATCAAGGGATCACCCAAAAACACCTGGCATATTGGACTTCATACTGAAAAACTCGTTAGTGTTCCCATGACAACCCCATACACATTTAGTACATATCATTAAAGAGTTTACTTTAGATAACTTTTGTAATGTTCATCAAAATATATACAAAAAAATATATGTGAAGTTCATGTGGACTCGTGTAAAAAAAAGAGAAAAAAAATATAAACCACACTCTTTTTTGTATATGTTTTGATAATCATTATCTAAAATAAAAACTTTAAACCCATCATTAAAAATGTAATGCCTTATTTACACAACCTCCCTATTTTGCTAAAAGTTAATACTAAAAAACTAGTTGATATTTAATAGGAAAAAACACAAAAAATCTGTTAATCCACGCCCACCTCAAGAATCTCGTTGATGTTGGGCACGGGCCTATTATACCTATTGTAGGAACAATTCGGTTTCAATCGGAGAGGGCATGAAATAATACTCTTCAGTATTAAAGTAAAGAAAGACTGGGGAATGATAAATAACGTAAGAACCGTATGTTGGCCGTAACAGACATTCAATTCATCCAAACAGGTTCGTGTAATGATTACAGACTCCACAAATACTAATCTTCCAGGTAGCTTCACAAGATATTATAGTAGTAACAAATATAACAAACATAGATCAAGACAAACTCTTAAGGGACCTAAAAACATAAAACGTAATTCAGTCATCAATCCTTTGCTTTTCACACACCTCGGATCCAGCATTAAAACTTGATTAGACAAAAAGAAGTCATCCGTCCCAGAAACCATCTAACACCTGCTTTTGGACTTCTCCATGGCCCTAGGAGCTGCGGAGGAAACAAAAACTACTTAAGCATAGGCACATTAATTAAGAGTTGTAAGGTACAGATCAGTATTAGACTGATTAATATTTGAATTGACATCAGCTGACGAGGTAGAGAGGTATTTTAAATCAAGGTCATAATAGAGTTGCTAACATATAAGGTATTTCATATTGTTCCCTCAGCGTTACAAATTACAACCGAAATGATCTGTTACTCCTAAAATACACATTATTTTTGTTGGATAAACTCCAACCAATTTAGTACTATGTTTCCGTATAAAAACTACTCAAAAACTAGACAATCGAGCATATATTGACTCCAAGTATCTAGTTTTTATAATTAATTGATCGAAAAACAAGAAGAAAACAATCTAGAAATAAAAAGACTATTATAATTCAAAGTGCAGAAATCTTTTGTTCTCGGCCTCGTATATTATTCCTAAATAATATTTGAAGTATTCCATGACATGCATATACTGAAATCTGTCTAGATTCAGTTATCTCATTTGAACACATCAGGATCATAATCTGCTGCGGGTTAATAGTTCTTAGACATGGCGCTATCTCAAGTAAAGCAGAAGGTCCCAATCCATTAATTCACGTAATAGGCTTCCATATAAGTTATAGTGAGTGTAAAATGGAACATCACGGGGAATACATACCTAAGCCAATGGCATCAGAGCCCTTCATGATTTTTAGCCTTTTGCAAGTGTCAATGAACATTCTGCAACAACAACAAAAAAAATGCAGTGGAGTCAGTGGAATGCACACTAGAGTAAAGTGAAAATTTCAATCCAGCAGCATCCAGTCCATTTTCTTAGTACAAACAGAGACTATAATTTGCATCAACTAGACAAGAACATCAACATATGCCAATAGGAAACATAAATGAATTAGACTTATTCAGTAGCAAAATATAGGGGAAGGATCAAATTGCACCGATTCAAGTCTTACCCGTTGATCCCTCTTGCATCTAATGACTCTAATTTATTACTCACGTGAACCGTTAGATGAAAGTGGAATCAACAGTAATAAAGGTGTAAGTAAAACTTATAAGACCTACACCGGTGTAAGTTTTGTTTGTGTTGATATCTGAGCCTGGTGTGGGAGTACGAATAAATGACTGGATATAAATTATTTATCTATCTAAACTATGCGATAAAACTTTTGAGATTACTTTATTTTGTGCTTGATCTGAGATAATACACAACAATAAAATGTCAATTTAAACTGGAATGTACAAAGTGCTGTGATTTCATTATCTTATATAACTGTAGCAGTAAGTCCCAATGGGGTGCAAGTCTAATATAAGATATGCAAAAACAAGTAGATCGGTGACAATGATTAAGAAAATAGACAGAAAGTGGTGATCAAGATTAGGATTTAATAGTTCAGATCTATCATTACATTTTTACAGAACAAAAGGATGGCAAAGGAAAGTTTCTGATTATTTGTTGACTTTCTGCCTCATCCTACTTCCCCATAGTTTATATATATATTTATACAGGCGTGTGCACGCACACAGTAATCCCAAGACAGAAGAATAATGTAAACAATTAAAAGGTGGAGAAGAGTCACTCTTTGAAGGGTATGCAAATGCTTCCTCCCAGCCCAAAGTCCCCAAATCCTCTCTCATTCATTGCCTACCCTTACTCTCCTCCTAACATTTATTCTCACTTACCCCAACCGAATTACCCCTTCTCACTCATTTGCCATTGCCCCGTGGTGCTAATCCCTACTTCCCATCCTCTTTTTTGTAGCATACACCCGAGTGAATGGGGTTCTATCATACTAAAAATAATACATCAAATCACACCAAAAGAGAAAGAAAATGTTGCAATGATCGAAAAATTCTAAATTCGCTTTGGTACTTTGAATTCTACTCACTTTATTAAATCTGTTGAACTAGAATGAAAATTCTCAATATCTGATTATACTTTCCATTTTGAAAAGGACAACTTTCTAGTTACTTTTTTTTATGAGTTGCCAATTACTTAGATAATAAGGTGCAAAGTCCATTATTCCATATATCAGATTCATTACAACAACATATGTAAAAAAATTTATCTACAAATTCGTTGTTGTTTGACATGAATTCTCTGTTGCCATGCAAACCCTTCACCTGCACATAAAGGAATGGTTGTGGCTGCTATTTTTTTCATATTACCACTATTTAGCATCCTTAATAGTCTCTACCCTTTTTTATCAATTGTTAGAAGAATTAGTTTTGGAGACAAAAAAAAATTTAGAAAAATGCTGCAGACAATAATTCTTTACTTAACCTTTTATTATCATGTTTTGGATCGAACTAAGTTAGGTGCTTACCCTTATAGGTCAATATAAAGTACAAAACATCAAGCAAAATTCAGGTACTACTAAAAAAAACAATACTCCTTGGACTTTCGGAAGTACTTGGAAAACAAAAATCAATATCAGTATCAATGTTGCATGGTTGATTGAACAAGCATATGATTGATCACTAGACCCTTTGTTCAAGAAACAAGCAAATTGCATGGAAAAATGTAATGAGAAGATTAAGATAGTAAAAGGACATAGAGAGTTAAAATATTTACTCCCATGGCACATCCCCCACCAGCATCCAGTCCCCGTCTTTATCTTCATAAGTGAGTACATATTCTGAACCATGCAGAAGGTCCCTCAGCTTGCTCTCACTCAACATTTCTCTTCCTGGGGTTCCGTGGGAACCACACTGACCTGATATTGTAAACAAGTACCAAAAGTACATTTTAGAATAAAAAATAACGCAACAACGAAATTAATTTAAAATAATTCAGTAGTTCACACCAATTTCATTGTTAAAGTAAATCAGAATTACAATAGCTCACCGAGGATAAAACAGCTAAACATCTTCTCAAGGGCAGAAGATAGTTCCTGATATGTTGTGTAAATTCTTAGATCTACCTTCCTTAGATAGGGAGCACCATCCATGCTGACCTTCACAAAGAGAGCGGCAGGACCTGGTTTTCCATCCACTTCATCGTTGTTCTTTGAAGTGGTGGCCATGGAGTTTTTTCTAAATGATCTTATAGGAGGCCAACCAACAACCTGTGTCCTGTCATATATGAGAAATTTCTATATTAGCATAACTAGAAATACACGTCAAAACAATTTAAGGTGTTCATCCAACATCTAGTCCCTCTTGAAAATTACAGATCCTTGAGATGAAAGGTTTTACTTACTTAGAAGCTGGTGCACTGCCACTGATAGAAGCACCTGTATGGTTATGACCAGTACCATTAGCGGCACAAGGCCGTTCTTGTAACACCTTGCTTGGCATTTCTTTCATCGTGGTAAGCTGAGCTCCAGAAGGTCTAGGCGATACCATTACGTTTATCCCTGTATTTCCAGTAAACTTCCCCTGCACCAAACATAGTGAGGAATCAGACTTAGAAGCAGCATGAAACATCCACTTCTCACTATAAGGAGAAGTTCAAACTTCTCACCTGAGAAAACCCATCCATGGTATCAGCAAAACCCCTTTTGTTGCCCGAAACCACAGCTTTCTGGGACGAGGAGCAGATTCCATCTTTTGTAGGAAGCAAAGGGAAAAGTGGCTTCTCATCAAGCTTTGTTGAGCTTAAAGAGTAAAGATCAGGTTCCGGATCCCTTTCAGGCGATTGGGATCCAGGAAGACCCAGCCTCAACTCTGTAGCCTTCAAATTCAAGTTCACCTTTTTCTCATCGCTCAAGCAGGGAACAGTAGAGGCACAACTGTCCACTGATGAGCAATCTGACAGTCCTAAGTAATTCCGTTCTTTCAATCCAGCAACATAACAATCTAAGGATTGTGAAGATGCAGATGCTACAGTCGACGAGACTTTGCTCCGCCCTTCCTCCTCCGTAACAACCACCGCCGGAGACATCACACTCCAAATACACAAACAAACTCAACTGCCACACACAGAAACCGTAAAAACCACAGTCCACTTTCACATATTGCCAGAAACAAATACAATTGTTATGCTAATAACAAAATCAAACAAAAGACTCCACAATAGAAAAGCATTAATTTACAAAATGAAAAAAAAAAAAAAGCCCCAATCATAATGATCATTCAATTAGTAACCAATATAAACAAAACAACCAATCATAGAATAATGCTTTAGAATGAGAAATAAAAAAATAAATAAGCATGCATCATGCATGCTTTAACCCGGTAACTAAGTAATTTACTAACAAATAATCTTCGCACACAATCAGATTTTCAGAATAGCACGCGCTATTCTATTCCTAATCCTGGTTCAGTTTTCTTCATGAGCTCAGTTTTCTCCGCAAACAAAAAAACAAAAGAAAATAGCGAGATTCGATCCGCACAGGCACCAAATCCTTACCAAAAAAATTTCGAAAGAGAAAAAACAACAACAACAAAAAGAGCTGAACAAAAACACAGAGAGAATCGCAGAAAAGAAAGGAAAGAGGAGCAGTTGGCAGTGAGAGAATAAGATTTAGAAGCACGCACCTAAGGAAGCAAGTTTTGGTATATCAGACACAGAAGAAAACCGATTTTTGTTTTGAGGAAGCTTTTTACAGTCAGATGCAAAACCAAGACAATGAAGGAGAGGGAGAGCGAGAGAAGCTTAAGGCCCTTCCATTAAGCAGAAAGCAATAACAGCTTTTGAGCTGAGTTGAGAAGAGAAAGTTAATGAATGAAGTTCTTAAGACGGAAAAACCCAAAATAATGAATTCTCCAAAACGAAACGCAATACAGAGCGGATAGGGGCAAAATGGAAAATATGTGATGTCGTTTTATTAATTTAATAATGATTTATACTCGGGAATTTGGGCCGGGGAATGACGTTGGACGGTTGCGATTGATTCTGACGGAGAAATCAAAACCATCCATTATCTCTCTCTGCGGAGACAGAAAATTAAATACTTGTCGCTGTTAACAGGTTCTATGAATAATTATTAATGAGTCTGACTACTTTTCTATTAATCCGAAGGCAACGACTGATTTCTGGTTTCTATTTTCTGTTTTTGGGTTAACCAGTTTGGATTTTTAAAATGTCGCTTTTGCTCTTAAATGCTTTTGAACGAAAGTGTAACCCTAACTTATTTACACTGTCTGCGAGAGTGACTAAACTTGTGCACATGATCATGAATGAATTTATTTATTTATTTTTTCAAAAAAAAAAAACTGAAATTGTCCACAAGCCCGTTTTTTAGTCACAGCCTCGCAGGTCAGCCACAACATTAGGGATGGATAGTTTTTTTATTTACAAACAATAAAAGATTATACTTCAAGATAAGTATTACAATCAGTCTTTTTTTTTCATCCTTCTCGAACATTAGCCATGGCATGATTATTAATTAATTTATTTCTTGGGAAAGACTGTGGAATTATATTTTCAATTGTAATCACTTTTATGTTTTTTATATATATTCATTGATTCATGAATTATTTAACTAGTCCGGTTTAAATATAATCAGATCCACCGTAAAGACATCTCACCAAGACTATTTTTTCTATTACTATGACTTGAACTCAAAAAATTTAATTAAAAGGATATTAATAAGAGAAAAATGTGTATTATTTTAAAACAGTTGCTGAACTAAAAAAATTTCTTTATGTCTGCACACTCAGGACGGAGGTTCGGATGTGCGGCCTGATTTGTTTTTTAAAAGATCATATTCATGATCCAATTTTTACTTTCACTTCAAAAGTAAAACTTTGGTGAATCAACCAAAGTTTTAAGGAAATAATCGACAATGATAATTAAAAAATAAATAAATATCACAAAAAGAATTTTGTAAAACATAGTATAATTATAGGGGTTAATCGATCAAAACCTTACTTTTGTTGATATTTATTTGATCCAAAGTTGACCAATTTTGTTTCATAGAAAAAGGTGAAAAATCTCCTGTGATTCTCCTCCCCTCTTTACTTTTTTCTTTTAATCTTCCTTTTTTATTTTTTTTAACTTGACAAGTCTAGAATCACACATCCTATGTAAAAAAAAAAAAAAAAAAATCCCTCAACTTATGTCTGCAGAGCATACACCGGCAACCACCTAGGTCCGCCCTTGTTTTAAAGGATATAAAATTGTGTCATTTTAAATGAGAGAAAGAGATAGATAAAGGAGGAAAGAAGTGACAAAAAAATATAAAGGTGTGGGGTGGGTCTCACATTTTTGTTAGAGTGAAATGACATAAGTTGCGTCGTTTAAAAAGACAAACAATTTTCCCTTTTAATAATTATTAATTAATTAATAATATATTTGGCCCATTAAGTTTGACCCAATAGATTATAACCATTGATGGACGAAAATCAACGGTTAAGATCTAAAATGATATAAGTTTCTATCTTTTAAAAGAAAGAATATATGTTTTCCTATAATTATTTGTATTTTATGTTTTTACACAACATGAATCAGAATTAGGTAGGGGAAAGAACTAAGAAAACGTTAAAAAGGATCCATTTTGTGAGTTGGATGGCAAATTCAAAAGCCAAAACTCATTTTGATTATCACTAATTTTCTTTGACGTCCTTTTTCTGCCCAAACTATCACGATGACAGATACCAGTCTGTATAAAATGTGCATATGAGTTAATATAATTTGTGGGACGATGGTGCCCAACAGAGCAAGGACCATGGAGCAAACAAGCCAAGGCACAGTACTGAGTTTACTGACATGAATGATTACTGCTGGAGGGATCCTAGCACAATCCGATGTCCTATACACGGTATTAGATCTTTGGCACAACTAAAGTCAACTATGGCAAATGAAAAGGGGAACATATTGAACTGAATTCCAGGGTACTCAAATGACCATTATCATTTAAAATTATTCTCTTAACTAAACAACATTATTTTAGATAAAAATGTTTATAATGGATTGAGAATCTTTAACTTGCTATGAAAGTTTCACCCCACGATAAGAAAGAATCAGGGGGAGACAATTTTTTTATTATTTAGGAATCACTATTTTCAAGAATATACTGGAAATATGAATTTTTAGAAATGTTATCAAAAAATTATTTAGTAGGTCAAAATATTCTCGAAAATATTAAATTAATTTTCTTAATGATATATTTGGTCGTGTTAAATTTTTTCATACCATAAAAATCTTAGAATACCACATCCTCAATGATGTTTATGGATGCTATTTTTTAAAAAAATTACATACAAAATAAAATTTTGGAAAAATTAAAATCTCAATAAAACTTTTAGAAATCTCGTACCAAACATGAATAAATAAAATTACGACACTCATTTTTCCGAAATACTAAAAACATCCTTCTCAAACGCCCCTTTAAAGAAAATCGGCATTCCGTGGCAAATAAATAATGGAAACATGATAACATGCTTTCAAATTATATTCTTTCAAAATATTAAATAAGATTAAATAATCTTAAAAGTATCAAATCGTATTCAATATGTAATTCGCGTACTTTTGTTAACTGTTGAAGCATACGGATTTTATTAGAAGAATGCTGTATTTTATTGATTATGGTGTGGTTTTGCATATTCCATCTATTGAAAAGCATAGTGCGTCCTATATTATTGAAGTTTAGCACCAGATTCAATGTTAGTTACTAAACCATTAACTACTATGTAAATTTGGTGGCATCATTTAGTTTTCTATTCTGATAGAAAAGTATAATATATGTAGATTCACTTAATAATTTAAATTTTTGAATTAAATTAATTATTTAAAATGGTATCCAAGCTAGCTGACATGACTAAAAAAATTATGAATTTGATCCTCATTATTTCATTCTATTAATAAAAATAATTAAATATTATAGAATTTATTAATATGAATAAATTAAGCCTGAGGCACCATTCATTTTTCAAACTCAACGAACTCTTGTATGAAAAAATATGTTAGAAAAATATAAAATTTATTAATATAATTTAGTCTAATAACTTAAATTTTTAAGTTAAATTAATTAGTTAATATTTTCTTATATTATTGTAGAAGATATGATGTTTATGATTTGTACTTTCGTTTAATAGTGGTGCTTTAACATTTTTGTATGTAAAGAGGGTACATATATCATTACCCTTCTCAAGCACATTATGGAATGGAAGAAGGATAATTACAAAGACTTTAATTATGCTGCAGAGTGGTATTTTATTTTTTTAGGTCAGGTCATGATTAGGAGGGGTCAAACATTATTAAAGGATATTAATGGAGGGCAGGGATGAAGTGGGAAAGGTGATAAAAAGGTAAGGGCAAAGCAAGTGGGTGGAAGCAAGGCAGAAAAATAAATGAATGGAGAAAGAAGGGAAAGGGAACAGAAGAAGACAGGGATTCAGGGAGACAACTATGCGGCAATAGAATTGGGTTTGCCGGGTGGTGAGTAGGACAGGTAACCTCCTCCCTTCTCATCACTTTCTTTTATTTTATTTTTTCATCATTACCAATTTCTCTCTCTCTCTTTATATGGGTTTGTTTTCCTTTTTACCACTATAGACTAATAGACTCTAGTACCTACCTATTAGTTGTGATGTTGTTGTTAATGTTTATATTTCATACATATCCTTCACGTCTACCTCGTTTTGAAGCTATTATGAATCTCTGACCATTTCTCATTTTTCTTTACCACGCACTCCTATATTCTCAACCATAATCATATCATCACCTTACGTCACTTGTCACTATTTTTTTTTGGTAACACTTGTCACTAATTTAATTTCCTAATAATCATCTTTATTTATGTGATCTGAGGCCGCTAATTAATCAACCCAATCATATTTGAGTTTCTTGTACCGTTCATTTACTATGTAAAGGGTTTTATAAAACTTATATGTACTAAGAAAAGTGGTTGTGTTATGTTATAGAGATTAGTTGTGTGTGCCGTAATTTTTTTTTATTTAAAACATACGGATCCCACAAAATATTATGTGTGATAAAATTTTTATGGACATGTTAAATGATGAATTCAAATCCTTTATATAAATAACTCAACTTCAAACGAGAGCAAGCGAGATTTCCACCAAATGTAAGGTGCTGATGGATTATTATTATTATTATTATCGGGTAATTTGATGAATAACAATTTTGTCAAATGATTGATTAGTAAACCAGCCATGATTTGTTGTGATATAACTAATGAACGATATTGGTATTGATAGGGTTGAGTGGGAAATGGTGGGCGTAGATTCATGAGAATGACAAGGGATAAGGCTGCGGGTATGGGTATGGGTAGCATTAGTGAACCAAGTAGCAGAACAGAAAAACGTAATACTAATATATTATATACATTGATCTATCTAATCTAAAACCAAACTATCTAATTAATACTTTGACATTATCATAAGATAAGATTCCAACCAAAGAAAATAATAATAATAATAAATTTGCTTTGGTTAAGAGCCACAGGTTTTGCGGGTTTGTGCTACGACATAGGGGCCCAATGCCGGAAGGACTCCGCTTTTGCCGCTACCCCATTTTTTCAATTTTTTTTTTTAAAAAAGAGAATATTTAACTGTAACGGTGAGGCGTTTAATGAAAGGGAAAGGTAAAAATAAAAGGCGTTGGAGTTATAAACGGAGTTTGAGAAAGAGAAAGAGGAAGATTGGCACGTGGGTGGCTCGTGACTGACAAGGAAAGCAAAGCAAGTATGCAATACAGCAATAGGATCAAAATGACTTTTTTCAAGTTTAATAGCGAATGGAAACAAGTGGGGCCCATGCTAAATTCCTAGGGTAGACTCACGTGTGAGAAAGCTTTGATTCGTGACCGTGACCGTGACCGTGCGTGCGTGCGTTTCCTCTCGCTCTCGTTGTGATTGCACTGTGTTACTGGGAAGAGAGTAGTAGCGTGTACCACTCTGTGACCTTGTTTTTTTGTTAGGTCTCACCCCACACACCCTAAGGCTGTAACCCTATATTGAAATTTCAACGTGATCACTGATGTTAATTTTTACTTTTTTATTTTTTTGTGTTGTTGTGGAGGGGGGGTTTGAAACTTGAAAACGCTGATGTTAATTTACTTAGTTAGGTGAATGTATTTACTATTGAACCAAATTCTGTTCATTTACAAGCCAGTTTTCTTGTCATTTCCCTGAGCTGAGATGACAATTTTCATGTCTGGTTAGCGGTCTGTTGTGAACCAGACTCAGTTCGTTTTTCTTTCTGTTCTACCATGGGCTTGGAACGAAACCACAAGGTGAAAACTAAGTTGGGCTAACCCAAACCCAGCATATAAAAGCTCATTCAAATAAAAATTTTCAGGCCTTTTTTTATATGGTAATGGATTTTATTTTAAGGAGAGTTTGATTAATAAGATGATAAAACAAATATTGAGTAAATTCAAAGGTATGCTCCGGCCGTAACCGAAGACTAATTCCCATCCAGCACTGTTGGACCATTTCGGGGTGGCTCTCCCAAATTCTTTTTTTCATTCCCAGGACTCGAACTCGAAACCTTTGATTAAGGGGCTCAGGCTCCTTATCACCTATGCCAAAGGAGTTCAATGTGAATGGATAAGTCCAATACCTAAGGTATCTAAAATAAATGACTTAAATGTAACTTTGTTTTTTTTTTTTTCTGAAATGTCACGCCTTAGGACTTGCCTATCACTTTCAGCAGGTTGCGATTTTCATATGCCACACGAACTAGGACCAACTATCAGGCTATCAGCAACAGCTGATCCTGGACTCGTTGTTGGGCTTAGTAGATTCAAGTCCAACTATGTCCGAGAGCTGGTCTCACCATATTATACTAAATGACATAATATTGCTTGGTATTGATTATGCAACAGAATATTAGGAAACATAAAATTTAGAGAACAATGCACATTAATAATGTATTATTTAAGAGAAAATATACTCTCATGTTGTTGAAGAATATTTTTTTCTCCTATACATACATCGATTTTCGTATGACTTCTTTTTTTCTTTTTTCTTTTTATAGGTGGGTGGAGAACACACATAGTTATATCTAAGCACAAGAGAACTTCTATTCTATTGCATGAGATTAATAAAGCACATTGTTTATTTGCATGGGATAAAATCAAGTTTACTTTTTGCATGAGACATTCCAAGATCATTTTTTTGTTATTTTTTTCAAAAATTTTAATTTTTAAAAATCTAATGATGGTGGAAGAAGGAAAATAAAAAAACGAAGAAATTATATTTTGAATTTGAAGTGTAATTTGAATTTTTTAATACATTTCAAAAAAATTATCCAAGAAGAAAAAATTAGAATACAAAAAAAAAAACTAACGGTAAATATGGAAAATATAACTTAATAAAAGTAATTTTGTTTCTGTGGCAAATAAATATTTTATCTGACACAAACATATTTTTATCAGAATTCACTTGCTGATACTAGTAAATATATGTTTGTGGCAGGTAAGTTTTTCTGCCATGCAAAAGAATGAAACCCTAAAACATGGGTTAGGGTGCGTGCTCTCCACGCGCGCGATTTCTTATCATCTGCTAGGGCAAAATGAGTGTTTCGTTTGACAAAAATGGTGATCACAACTTCGCAGCTTCGAATCCTGACAATAGTATGCGTAAGAGTGTTAAAAGAACAAAGATTGGAGAAGAGCTTTCTCCCGATTCGTCGAATCGTGGTGCTAGTTTGGGAAATTTGCTGAATAGGATTTCGTCGGGCAAACCGAAATCCTTCGCAGAGGCACTTCGATCGGAAGGAAATGCAATGGGAGAAGATGATTCATGGCAGGACGAATCGGAGGAAGAGATGGGTGAACCGCTGGACCCTAAAATGGGCGCAATCAACGAATTGGGCTTTCAAACCATCTATGGGGAGGATGGCTAAGTTCGCGTTCGGTGCACGAAGGAGGCTAAACAGAGGCTTAGGAGCCCCTGGAAAAATGCGATCATAGTAAAGCTTTTGGGGAAAAAGGTTGGTGTCATGTATATGAAGAACAAATTGGAGTCTTTATGGGCAAAATCTGGTCCCATAACCGTTGCGGATCTAGGAAACGAATTCTTTTCGGTGAGATTCTCTAGCTTGCAGGATTTAAATATAGCTTTGAATGGAGGTCCCTGGGTGCTTATGGGTCACTATCTGGCTATACGTAAATGGGAGTCCTTCTTCCAACCTCATAAAGCAAATATTCATCGTGTGGCTGCTTGGATCCGTATACCAGGTATTCCCCTTGAATTTTGTATTATCTCAGTTTTGAAAATGATTGGTAATTCTATTGGTAAAGTGTTAAAGATAGATAAAACCACATCATTGGGGGATAGAGGGAAATTTGCACGTATCTGTGTGGAGATGGACCTGTCAAAAACTTTGATAGGTGAATTCATACTAGAGGAGGAAATTTTCAAGGTGGAATATGAAGGTCTTTACCTGATTTGCCTTCATTGTGGGAAGTATGGCTGAAAAATGTCCAGATCTGGTGCAGCCTGTTCAGAGCAGTCAAATTCATGGTAATGAGGGTCTGATTCCTGAATCAAGTACTGTTAAAGGGACCCCTACTGCAAACCAAGGGGTGGGACCATGGATGGTGGTCCAAAGGAAGAAATATCCAAAGAAGCATCAGGGTAAAAGGGAGGACGGTAAGGCAGTAAGAACCTTTGGAGCTGATATCTCCAACAGACAAGTCTCCATTCAGGAGAAAAAAGAGAGTGGAGTTAAAGCTGGGCCATCTGGTTTGAAGCAATCGAATAGTAATATGGCTGAAGGCATTAAGCCAAAAGAGAGTAAGGAGAACAAAGGGGTAAATTGTCCTAAAGCTAGCTCTCATTCCCCTTCCAAAAAATTCACAGTAGCCAAAAGTAAAGCTGCTGGAAAGGCTATTTACAAACCTAAAAATTCTGATGGTTCTGTATCTTTCACTTTCACCTCTAAATCAATTTCAGTGGGGAAAGCTACAAAAAATTCAGAGCTCCCTTCATCCAATAATAAGCAGAAACAGAAGCCTCATAGCCGTTCTATTCCTGTTGATCCAGTTTGTGTGGAGAAAGTATCTAATCCGAAGGAGGCAGAAATGGAACTGTGTGTGAAGATTGCTGCTTCTAACCTGAGTGAAAAAGATTTTAAATCTCCAAACAGTGTGATGTGCAAGGAGGAGAATAGGCCCTATGGGATGAATATTACCAATTCTAGTGGTAATTGTCGGCAAATTCAAGAGGATCCTCCTGATAGAGAGGCTCGTGAGGATATGGAAATGGAAAAGAGTACTGTTTTGAATGAAGCTGTGCTCATGATAGAGGGTGGTCAGGGGCCCAGTAATCCTGACTTGGAATTGGTTTCTCAATGAATTGCCTCGTGTGGAATTGTAGAGGGGCGGCAAAGAGAACTTTTAAGACATCCCTTAGTAATTTCACAAGGAAAAATAAGATTGGCTTAGTTGCAATCTTAGAGCCTAGAATTAGTGGAGCTATTGCTCAGAAAAAAAGATCAAGCATCGTGGTTTTAATCGTTTTGAGATTCAGGAAGCTGTGGGCTTTTCAGGTGGTATATGGATTTTGTGGAAGGAAGAGCTTTTTAATATCGACATCATCGAAAAGAATAGTCAATTCATCCATATGTCATGTACTATCATTCAAGGTAACTCTTTTCTCTTAACTGTGGTCTATGCTAATCCCAGAGAGGAGATTCGAGAGGAGTTGGGGTCAAATTTGCTGAGAATTAGTAATAATGTTGTTGGTCCTTGGGCTATGATGGGTGATTTCAATGAGATAGCTGTTGTTAAAGAGAAAAAAGGAGGAGCTCCTGTTAATGTGGCTAGATGTCAGAAATTTTCCTCCTTCCTTAATAACTGTAACCTCTTAGATCTCGGCTGCAAAGGATCTATTTTTACTTGGAGGGGACCCAAATGGCTTCATCTGGACAGAGTTTTTAAAAGACTAGATAGAGTGTGTGCTAATGCTGATTGGAGAGTGGCCTTTGGGGATGCTCATGTTAAATCTCTTCCAAGACTTAATTCTGATCACAATCCTTTGCTTCTTTCTTTGTCTCATAAAGAGGATATCACGAAGGGGAGACCGTTCAAATTTCTTGTGGCTTGGCTGGAGCATTCCTCCTTTCCTCATTTTCTCAGATTTGTGTGGAAGCCTCAGCTCTCTATTAACCAAAGCCTGAAAGCTTTGGTTAACCCCCTGCAGTCTTGGAATAAAAGGGTTTTTGGGTGTATTCAGATTCGTAAAGAGTTCCTCCAAAAGAAGTTGTATGAAATTCAAATGAATACTGATAATAGGCTGGACCAGTTTCATTCTGATCTGGACAGAGCTATTCAGAAAGAATTAAACAGGGTTTTGGAATAAGAGGAAGCTCTTTGGTTTCAAAAAGCTAGATGTAAATGGTTAGAAGATGGGGACCGGAATACTAGATTCTATCATACTACCACTATCATCAGGAGAGCTAGGAACAAGATTCTTGAGCTGAAGAATGATGAAGGGTTTCCTGTTAGAGATGCAGAGAATCTGAAGGTGCTTATCTTAAAGTTTTTCAAGGATTTGTTCACAGAAGAAAATCTTAACAGACCCTGGAATGTAACTACTGTTAACTGGCCTGATCTTACATATTATGATCTTAAGGCTCTTAATGACCCTATATCGGAGCTCATGATTAAGGAGGCTTTCTTTTCCATGGGTGGTCTTAAAGCTCCAGGTCCTGATGGTTTCCCTGCCCTTTTCTTCCAAAAAAACTGAGAATTACTGAAGAAACAAGTGGTTCAGTGTGCCCTACACTCATGGAAGAACCCAGCTGATGTGAAAGACCTGAATAAAACTTTCCTGATCCTCATTCCCAAGATTGCTAAACCTGAGAGAATCTCCCAATTTAGGCCTATTGCTCTCTGTTCTGTGCTCTACAAAGGTATTAGCAAGTTGATTGTGGGAAAGTTGAAACCCATTTTAAGCAAGCTCATATCTCCTCAACAAGTTAGCTTCGTTCCCAATAGGCAGATCCAGGATAATATTGCTATTGCTCAGGAGATGGTCCATTCAATGAATAGAATGAAAGGCAAGAGGGGCTTCTTCACTATTAAAATTGATCTTGAAAAGGCTTACGATCACATGTCCTGGAGTTTCATATTTAAAGTGCTCACTGAAATCAAGCTTCCTGATTATTTGGTCAATCTCATCATGCATTGTATCTCTACAACAAATCTGGAGATTCTTTGGAATGGGGCCAAATCCGGTAGTATTTCTCCTAGCAGAGGCCTTAGACAAGGGGACCCTATTTCGCCCTATATTTTTGTGCTCTGCATGGATAAATTATCGCACATGATTGCTGATCTTATTAATTCGAAAGAGTGGAGCCCAATGAAAGCAGGTAAAGGTGGTCCAGCCATATCTCATCTTCTTTTTGCAGATGATTTACTGCTTTTTGGGGAAGCTAATATCTCTCAGATTCAAACTATTATCAACTGTCTGGCTTTGTTTGGTGAAATGTCTGGTCAAAAGGTTAGTTACCCGAAATCCAATATTTTTTTCTCCAAAAATGTCCCTGCTGAGCTTGCTAATGAGATTGTGGAGTTAAGTGGTTTTGCTTTCACTAAGAATATTGGCAGATATCTTGGCTATAGAATGAAGCATGGTAGAACAACTAAACAGTACTACGGGGAGATTATGCATAGAGTTAATAGCAGACTCCAGGGTTGGAAAAAAAGTTGCTTATCTTTGGCAGGAAGAGTCACTTTAGCCAAGTCTATCATCTCAGCTATCCCCATGTTCCATATGCAGAGTAGTCTCCTTCCTAAGGGTATCTGTGATGATATAGAGAAACTCCAAAAAAGTTTCATTTGGAGGGACACTGCTGATCATAGGAGACACCACTATGTCAGCTGGGAGCAACTCAAAATGGGGAAGAATCATGGTGGGTTGGGCATTATTAATCTAAGGTTACAAAACGAAACTTTCCTCCAGAAGTATGCTTGGAATTTAACTCAATCTCCTGATAAGCTGTGGGCTCAAGTCCTAGTGGCGAAATATGGCAGGAATAAGGACTTCATGAAGGAGATATCTTGTAAGCCTTACGATTCTCACTTATGGAAGAGTCTTGCTAAAATCTGGCCAGATATGCTTAGCAACCTTTCCTGGCAGATTGGAAATGGGAAGAAGATTGTTTTTTGGAAGGATGATTGGGCGGGTTTTAACTCTAGCCTTCTTGAGCTAGCTGTTGTTAACCCATCTGATGATATTGTTAATCTCAATATTAACCATTCCACTTTTTCTACAGGAGACGGATGGAATATCCCTTATCTTAATAATCATTTTGATGATGGTACTGTGAACCGTATTATGGCAATCCCCCATCCGGATTTTGAAGCTGAGGAGGACTATGTGTGCTGGAGAAATTACCTACCTGGTCAATCTATTGTTAAAGTTGCATATAATAATCTAACCAGCCCAAATTCTTATTTTGGTGTTAGCTGTTGGGACCAGATCTGGTCTTGGAAAGGAGTAGAAAGAGTCAAATATCTTTTATGGAGGACTATGAAGCACGGACACTTCAAAAATCCTGACGTGTCGTGTCCGACACTTCCCGACACTCTCGGACACTCCGACACTCCCCGACACTCTAACAGGAATTATAAAAATTCAAAAAAAGGTTCAAAGGTTGCGTTGTGTTAAGATTTTAGTTTCAGCTATTAAATTTGTTGGATTACGATTACAATTTTATTGAGTTTAATATAAATATTTGGAATATCTTATGTTTCTTTGCAAAATTTATGAATATTATAAGTTTAGATTCATTTTTTTGTTAAATTATTGAATATTAAATATAATATACACTACATAAATTAAAATTATTATTTAATATCAAAACGTGTCCTAACGTGTCGAAATCCAACATTTTTTAAAATTAACGTGTCAGAGTGTCGTGTCGTATCGTGTCACGTGTCCCGTGTCAGTATCGGTGCTACATAGATGGAGGATGCTTCATGGTAGGATGCTTACAAAGGAGTATATCAGCAAATGGAGTGACAACTCCAATACCTGCCCTTCCTGTTCTGGTCTGGTGGAAACTAATCTTCATGTATTTAGAGATTGCTTCAAAGCTAGAAAGGTATGGTCTATCTTTTGGGTCCAGCCTTTACCTTCAGAATTTTTCAGCATAACCTGCTTCCAGGAGTGGATTATCCTTAATTTGAATTACAAGTTTCCGAAGGCTGATGTCTGGAGGGATTATTTTTTTACTGCCTGTAACTTTTTATGGAATTGGAGAAATAAAGAGTTTCATGATGATTCTGCTAAGAGACCAGAAGATCCTTCCCCAAGCTTGGCTGAATCAGTAAAAGAGTTAGGTTGTTTGAGTAGGAAAAAGTCTCATCTTTTTGGCCTGGCTAGTCACCCTGTCAGATCCCCTGAGGTTTGGAAAGCCCCTTCTCAAGGTGTTCTGAAATTAAATGGTGATGGTGCGGCTACCTCTGAGAGAGCAGCTTGTGGTGGTTTATTAAGAGACTGGGAAGGTAAGTGGGTTGGTGATTTTTCTGTTTTTATTGGATCTTGTTCCCCCTTGCATGCTGAATTATGGGCAATTCTATATGGTTTGGATTTTGCTTGGAACTCTGGATGGAGGGAAGTTGTTCTTGAATCTGATTCGCTTCAAGCCATTGGCTTTCTTACCAAGGTTGGTAATGAGACTCGAAAGTTACCATTGGTGACTAAGATTCGAGTAGCTTTGTTTAGGAAGTGGTCTGTTTCTTTGAAGCATATCTCTAGATCCTGCAACTGCTGTGCAGATTGGATAGAAAAGCATGCTTTACATGATTCTTTTGGATTTACTGTTATCCCCTCACCTCAGAGGGAGCTGGTCAATCTTCTTGCTGCAGATTTGTTGGATCCAGGCAACTCCTAGTAGGCTGGTTTTTGTTCTGTTTTGCTTCTGTTTTGTGTCTTTCTTTTCCTAGTTTGTAGCTGCTGTTTTTGCTGTTTCTGGTCTTTTGTTTTTTGTTCTTTGTGTTGCTGTTGTCGTGGGGCTTTTTGCCCCATGTACTTACCAAAAAAAAAAAAAAAGAATGAAACCCTCAATTTTTCTAGTATAAGTGGTTAGGCTATAGATCAATTTTTTATATCGTTAATTATTTAATAATTAATGCTGCAAATACACTTTTTTATATATTTATAAATAAAATAATATGAATATTTCACAATACCGTGTGTTATACGGAAATATTTAATATGCTCCAGGACCACTGAATCTTTTGATGCTCCCTCTCACAACATTAATTTTTTCTTTCTCTTTTTACCCTTATTATTTTTTCACTTTTCCAATTTTACCCTCCTATTTACACTAAGGGACCATGGTGGTCTCGGTTCACTTTAAATAACCTCGTGTTATACGTATTATCTTGCTCAAGATAAAGTTAAAATAACGAAGAAAATATATTTATTAATTTTTCCTTGCATTACGGATAATATTTTATTAATTATTTAATAAATAATAAAATTTTCATACTATTTAAAAGATCAAATAAAATATATATTTTAAATTATTTATTGATTTTTAACAAATCAACTACATCTCTCGAGTGAACTAAAAAATTCCTAGTATTTTTCTTTTTCTTCTTCCACCATTAGATTTTATAAAATTAAATTTTTTGAAAAATTAATTAAAAATAATTTTGGAATATAAATTATAATAAATGAACTTAACTATCTCTAATATAATTAATTAATGCATAACAAATGTGCAGTGTTCTATAAATATATCATGGGAAGTGAATCCTCTCACGTTGATCATATTATTTGATCACAATCACTTATTTAAAATTATACAATTAAATAATATAATCACATGATCATTTTTTTATGTGAGAAGATTTTCTTCCTATATTATGCCGTATCGCACAGTGTAGTGTGGTGAGATCAGTTTAAACATACCTAGGCTTAAATCCACCGCACCCCAGGGTGGGTTCAGTCGTTCAGTGTCTGTTATTGCTGAGTCCTTACTCACGGGACATAAGAAAAACGCAATCTGTTGGAACAGACAATAAATCTTAAAATGTAGCATTTGAAAAAAAAATCTGGATAATTTTTTCTTTTGGATATTGGTAGTATGCAGGATGAACAGAAATATTTCTCCTTTATTGGGATAACTTTTAATATATATATATATATATATATATATATATATATATATATATAATCTTTTGGTTACAGCGTGGGGGTGTTATTTCCTCTTTCAATAGTGCGAATTTATTTTGTTTCGCAGAGGAAATTTTTTTTATCGAAAAGAAAAAAGATTTCTAAGAATATGATGAGAGATTTTTTTCCACGTAAGTTACGAAAAGATGTTTGATAGGCTAAAAAAATTCCGAAAAAATTGGTAAATTCTATTGAAACTACGTTTGATTGATGCAAAATATTAATGGATTTTATAAGAGTTATGTTGTAGGAAAAGTGATTGTGCTATGTTATAGAGATTCATTTTGCGTGCCAGAGTTTTTATTTTTTGCCACGGGTACCACAAAATATTGTGAGTGTAGGAAATTTTTTGTGGTCATGTTAAATGATAGATGATAAACCCAATATTGGTAGGAATATGAATCAAAATGACAAGATTATCCATTTTTACACGTCAATTGATACATTATATAAGGGCATTTTTGTCTCAAAATATGAAAATGTTTCCGAATTGGTGGAAAAAAAATAATACCATAAGTGAGATAAGATTATTTTTTTTACATATGTAGTTAAAAATGAAAATAGTGAGAAAAAAAATTATCATAAGATAATTTTACTTTTACTTTTACCAAACACATCACCCCCACTTTCTTATAAAGGCTTGCAATTTCTCATGTTGCATGAAAAATGCAAGTTTTCCTACAGAGAGAGAAAGGCGTGGGGCCCACCTTCAAGAAAAAATAAAAAATATAAAAGTGATTGGCACGGACATCAAAGTGAGAGTGGTAGGAGAGGGGATTTCTCATGCAACATGAGGAGTCTTTTTCCTTTCTTATAATTTCCCCCAAAAAAATACTCGTACCAAACAGTTCCTGAGAGTTTTCTGCAGCTTCTATTTTTCTAGTCATAGTAACACTAATTAATTGGTAGTGATCCGGATATAATATAAGCCCAAACTAGGGCCAAATAACTCGTGAAGGCCCAAACCCATTAAGGACCCCAAACAAGGCACAAAGGGCAGGCACGGACGCGATGATCCTTTCGCAGCCCAACAGCGCGATGACCATATCGCGGCCCAATAGGGCGATGACCCTATTGCGGAGTTCTACACGGATATACCTCATCGCGCCATACAAGGCACTATGACGTCAACACGGCACATAAGACATACTTACTCTCCACGCAACGGGATACCTTCTACAGACAGTAAACTTAAAGGTCAAGGCAACACCACCGCGCCCTCATACCAGAAAGCAATGGGCAGCTCCTACTCGCCGTAACTCTACTACTAGACACCATGGCGGCAAGCTCCTCAACATTAAAACCATGACAGCTACACTACGTTGGCACCAAGGAACCTTTGCCTTCACCATGAAACAAGACATCCTCCAAGCATACGTCTCAGCTACTATATAAACACATTATGTACCACCAAGGTACGATCATCCTTTACTTTCACAACATAAATACCTGCCTCTGATACTGACTTAAGAATCGGAGTGTCTTCGCAGGTATCCCATCTAGTACAACGTGAAAGATGAAGGTCCAAGAGCTCAAGCTCATCCCAACAACAGATATCAGGCCCAGGACAAAAGCAATCCAAGAGTCTCAACCGTGTGTGATTTGGGCTTAATACGTATTGGGCTATCCCTACCGTATTTGGTCTGATCAGGTAGTAATACTAATTGGTTATTACAATTTCTTTTCCCTTAAAATGGACCCTATGATTTTTCTTGAGGACAAAAAAATGTATTTACACTTTTTTAAAAGAAGATTGCGTTTGGTATTAGTTCCAAAACAAGAGGCTTCTGAGTTTAAATGCTTTTAATAGTACCATTGTTGCAAATTCGAATTATGTTTGTGAGAGAGAAAGTATGTCAAATGAGGTGTCATTGCGTAGATCTCGAAAAGTTGTGTAGAATCAAAAAAAAAATTATCTGATTCGAATACTCGAGTCAAAAGTTATGATCTTTCGATATTTTACGTTAATTTTTTGGGACACGTGTCAACACCATATAAGTGACGTCTAAATTAGGCATGACTGGTGACGCCCAATCCAGGCATGACACACTGCAATACACGTGTAAATAGTTTCAAAACAACAATAAATTTGTAATTTTTTATTTAAAATGCAATTAATTAATTTTTTTGCCGTAGTTATTTACATGAATGTCACAAATGAATCCTCATATTTATAAGATTGCCACTGCAAAATAATTTAAAATTAAAATTGATTTAATTATGAAAATGTCATTAGTGAATCCTTATATTTACAGGAATGTCACCGCAAAAACAAAAGAACGACTTTTGAAAACATCTATTAGTGGTTTAGCTTTTTCAGTTTTTAAAACAAAAACCAAATGCTGTTTTTTGAAAACAAATATGGGAAAAACTATTCTCATGTTACATGATAAAAGTTTTCTCTCTTACACACCCATCGATATTTATGCCACCTTTTTTTTTATTTATTTTTTATTTTTTTAGGTGGTGGTGCCCACAAATTTGTCTGTATAATATGAGATAACTTATTCCCTTTAACATGATATTAATAAAACCCAATAAATATAGTGAAAACACTCTTTCCAAACAAATTTTTTTATTTTATTGTTTTTAAAACTTTAAAACTGTTCTCGAGAACAGAAATCAAACCGAGCTTAAGGGTCTGTTTGATTCCACCTCTTAAAAAAAAGTTTTTAAGTTTTTAAAACAAAAAATAAAAAAAACTATTTGGAAATGATTCTTTTGCAAAATGCTTTCCAAAACAATGATTCTTTTTCAATTTTAAAAACCAAAAAACGAAAACAACCTGGCGATATTCTCCCGTGGTGTTTTTGCTTTTCTTTGTTTAGGCGGTGGCAATTTCGTAAACTCAGGAGCCAAAACAATTACTTTATGGTGGCATTTTTGTAATTCTAAAATTTCATTAATGACATTTTTATAAATAACTACAAGTTCTTATAGTTTTAATTTTACTACACTCAAACAAGTTTTTTTATTTTTTTACTCTCAAAATCAGTTTTTAAAATTCATATTCAAAACCATTTTTGAAAACAAAAAAACTTTCAAACACCCCTAAGTGTCAGCAGACCATATTTTACCTTATCTATAAAAATCATTGAAAATGGGCAAGCTAGAAGAAAAATAAATGGATTGATTTAATTTGGACATCTATCTTTACTTGCAGTTGAGTAAAAGATGGATTTCATTTAATTTTTGTTCAAAAAAAGTTTGTGATATATAAAATAGGATTTGATGTTTGTCATTTTAGATAACATAAGTTATGTTATTTTAGGGAAGAGATAGACAAAAGAAATTGAAATCATGGGGGAGAAAGTAAATGGTTTTTTTTAATTTAAATTTTAAATAAAAAATATTATTTTGTGTCTACTTCTCTCTTAAAATGACATAACTTTATGTCATTTAAAATAACAAACACTTTTCCCTATAAAATAACTAAAAGTATTAAATTTCTCTTACATGCATCATAATCAGTCTTTTAGAAATGGATCCATCGGGGAAGACAGAAAAGGTTGAGTATTGGGTTCTAATACTTATCAATTTCCCGAAGGGTTGCGTTTGCAGTAAAAGCCCACTAACATGGCCCAAGTACTGCTAAAAGAAAGCCACCAACATTTTCAGTTGAGTGGCTAAAAAAACAATAAATGTGTTGGGCTTCTTGTCGTCAAAAAGGAGACAAACTTTTATTATCACTCATCCATTTTCTTTATTATGAGGACAAATTTGTTTCTCAATAGTTTTACACTCTCACAATTTATAAATTACTGAAAATAATTTTTACATGATATCTATACAAACTATCATTGATTACACATAAAAAAAATAAGGATATGACAAGTCTTTCTAGTTTTATACTAATTAACTAAAAATAAAGAAAAATGATTCGGATTATTTGTTAAACTATGTAACTTTTTTTATGCGGAGCATAAAAGGCACAAATTTCACACTACTATAAGAAGGAAAAAATAAGTGTATAAATGCACTATAGACTAGTCACTTAATCATAATATTTATAGGGTGGAAAGCGTAAACATGTCGATTTTATAATCTTATAAAGTCTTGATCAAATCAGTAAGCACTCAAGCAGCACTCACAATAATAAAAAATAAAAAGTCTTGCAGTATATATGCATAAAAGTTTGATTTCAGTTGTAGCCTACCTGTAGGTATAAACGCAATTGAAGCTTCAAAGACGCCATTTATATAAGGGTTTTATAAGAGTTATGTCGTAGGAAAAGTATTTGTGTTATGTTATAGTTTTCATTTTGCGTGCCGGGAATTTTTTTTTCTTTTTGTTGCGGGCCCCACAAAATATTGTGAGTGTAGGAAATTTTTTCTGGTCATGTTAAATTATAGATGATAAACCCTTTTATATAAAGTACATTGATATTAATTAATAGCATAATAGAAGTGCCTATTTATTAGTGCTTCTATATAATTTAGGTAAATGTTGGGTGAAGTGGAAGAATCATATACCAATTTGATTCTATGGATTAGATAATGGATACGGCCACTTCAGTGGTCCCAATTAGCGAAAGATACATCATAGTAAGCAAGGCTTTCACCAAAAGCATTTGCGTTGCGTCAATACTGCGAGAGACAGCAGAGATATCACATAGATGCTCATTTCCAACTTACATATCTGTGAATCCCAAAAAAAGTACATAAAATGTCCTTTACTTCTTCAGTTTGTTCTCAATGGTCCCGGAATCTAATTATGAATATGGCATATTAGAAATAGAAATAGAAAACTTCTCGCAAATAAAGTTACCGAGAACAAGAAAGACCCGGAGTCCTAGCAGCATTTCACAATAGCAAACTCTTTGCTTACGAAGCAATGTGCTGTAGATCAAAGAATATATTGTTGTTGCCCTACATGTAAAGCAAGCCAGCGTCCACTTGCTCCAGCCCAGTTGTGGATAAGATTTGACATTAAGGCCCGTTCAGATAGACTTATAAAATAAAAGCTTTTTATGTCTTGTTTATTTTATAGGTACTTTTTTACAAAGGGTTTTATAATTCACATGTTGAAGGAGAATTGAAATCTCATGTTGTAGAGATAAAAAGCATGTGGACCCATGTGTTAGAAAAAATTATATGTAGGACCCATGTCAGCACGAAAATCGAAGGGTGTGTAGGAAAATTGCAATTCTCATGTTGAAGGAGAATTATAAAACCCTTTTACAAAAGTTAAAATTATTTATATTTAAAATCAAAAAAAATATTTAACTTTTAACTTCAGTTTTTTTTATAACTTAATATTTTTAACTTAAAAAAATTGGTTTTTTTTTGTGACATTTACTTTTTTTAGAGCAAACATTAAAACATATTTTATAGTAATAATGCTTCTTTTTCTTAAAAAAAAAGTAATTTGTGACTAAAAAAAATCAATCAAACAAGCCCTAAAAATTAGAAGAAGGGAAAAGGCAAATGAAGGTGACCCATAATTTAATTGATGAAAATGAAATTTCATATAATATTGTTAGGTGATCTAAATATATTAAATTTACAGCCGTTTAAATCAATCACTTTCCATTTTATATTGCCTAGCTTGCCTCCATCATCTTCCAGCATGCTGACAAACAGCTACACTAAACATGACCCACCTTTTCACTATCTGCTCACAACATAAATGCTACTGCACTATAATTATATAGTGCACCCTTGAAAATACCTAATATAAAAATTATATTTCACATAACACTGACGTATCTAAATCCACCTTATTTTAATAAATTATTTTGGACAAAAAGTCATTTTCGAGATAGGAAACAAAACAAATTATGAGTCAAGTAATTCGTAAATAACACCCCTCGAGTATTACCTGCAAGTTTCCAGTAATAATATTTCTGCCATTGACGTGTCTTTGCCTCTTTGGTACATCATGTACGGCTAAAATGAGAAAGAGTGCACTGTAAACGTTGGCTACGTCTGGGGGTGTCGATATAGATTTTGACACGCGGGTCGACTCGCGACACGACATGAAAACTCGTATTCGAGTTGATCCGCAAAAAATTCATGTTCGTGTTGGAAAAAATGACACCTAAAAAATTTGTGTCGTATTCGTGTTGATGTATTCATATTCGTGTCGATACGTATTTTTTTTTAATTTTTTTTTAATTTCGATCCATTTTAATTTTTTTTTTGACATTTACCATTTTGATCCCTATTTTGCGTGTTATTCGCATCGTGTCGTGTCAACCCGCAAAACATTCGTGTCGTGTCAAAAGATTTTGACATGAATAAAGATTCGTGTCGTGTTAGTGTTAATGTATTTGTGTCGTGTCGAATTCATGTCGTGTTAACCCGTTTTGACATCCCTAATCAGTGGTGGACTGGTTGTTGCCCGTGTCTGCACATGCAGACACAAAAATTTGAGAATTTTTTTTAAAGGGGTGGATGATTTAGGTCAAGTAAAACAAAACAAAAAAAATTAGAAAGATTGAAAATAAAAAAGTAAAAATAGGCTCAAGCCCAACCCAACCAACTCATATAATTAAAAGCTTAAAGTTTAAACCTACCCTATTATTTTGTCTCTTCTTCTTTTTTTGAAACATCAACCTTATGAGTTCCAAATCTTAATAGACATCAATGATTCCTGAAATTCAATCTCCGTCAAGTGGAGGAGAATCGCATGAGATTTTTCACATTTTTTTATGAAGTAAAAATATCAACTTTAAATCAAATAGACATCGATAAAAGTTGAGCTTACGCATAATTTTTTTTTTTTTGGGTACGCTATTGCCACCGGTCATGGCGTGGTTGAGCTGGTGCATTATTTCATTCATTGTTCTTCATTATCGGATAGTGGGAGAAGAATTAATGTTGCTCCCGTATACATTACAAAAGCAATTCAATCATCGTATTAGCCTGGAGATTAATGAAGATATTAATGTAGCAAAAAAATTTAGAAGTTACATTGTTCTCTATTCAGCCTGATGGAGAGGCTTAAGTGTTATGAATGATTTTTGTGAAATGAATTACGAACGGAAATTTTATTTTTTGTATTTTACTCGTTTATGTTTAAAATTTTCTTTCTCTCGTGGACATTTGTAAAAAAAATCTTAAAATGTTTATGGAGTTTCATTTTAACCTTTCAAACATATAAAGTTTCGATTCCACACCGAATTGTTTCTCAATATTATTATGATGGGTTCTGTGTGTTTTCTTTTAAATGATATAAGTTTATATCCTTTCATCCCTTAAAATTATGTACTCCGATGAGTACATATGAAAATTGTTTTTTTTTTCTTTCTCTCCACGTTAGCCAATAAGTTTATGAAGAGAGAAAAAAATAACTTTAATATTATAATTATGTATGTCCTAAAATATATAGTTATAAGTTGTTTAAAAAGACATAAGCTTATATCCTCTATGATACCATGAAACCGTCAGTCTCAGCTATTAATATGAATATATGTTTTTGATATTATGGGCTCATACTTTAAATCCCAATAAAAACATATAACTAAGGAGAAAATATGTAAAGAATCTTGAGAAGATATCAATTTCATCTTATCTTTGGATCAAGTATTGGCCCCTTAATATTCATAAGAGGCCCATAATTCTCTTGGGATAGGATCCCTCAATTAGCACAGAAACAATTTGTAGGTTGGCACGTTGATCTCACAATTTGGTACTTCAAGATTAGCTTGAAGTCACCAGATCGGCCAAAACTCAAAAATGAAGAATACGCATAAATGAGAGATGGAGGAAAAAAAAACATAACTAATTTTAACGTGAAAAAATTTCTCAAGTAAAAACCACGGAACCTAGTTCATAAAATCTTCCACTATAAATAGTAAGACTACAAAGATTCAAACTTCCCTAGTCTCATTAGAGGTACACTCAAACTTCACCACCAATGATTGTAGCAAAGTTCTTCTCTAAAGAGGTCTCACTCTCAAACTTCTTTTTAGAAAATTTTACACCGCTAACCTATTACAAATGTTTTCTCAAGCTTATAAAAGTGAGAAGAATCCTACACTTTCTTCTAGAATCTTCATCAATAATTAGCTGGACAGCAATTATTGAGGTGATTGTTAAATACATTGAGTCATGCATAAGCATTAAATGGAGGAACACATCCCAACAAATTACACTACCAACAGGTAGGGGTGTAAATGGGCCAGACAGCCTACAGCCCGGTCTACGTTAAGCATGGCTTAGTCCGGCCTAGTTAAAAAGTATAGTGGACTTAGGATTAGGTTTAGAAGAAAGCCTTTTTAACAAATAGGCCGTAGGCCAATTTTGTCAAACTTGGCCTAAGCCTTTTAGGCTGGTATATTTAATTTTTAAAAATAAAATAAAATAATATATTTATTTTAGGTGGCAATCAGTACCAACCCTAAATCATTTTGTGCAACGCCGCTTCTCCCTTCTTTGAGCTTTGTCTTTTTCTTATTTTCCCCATTTCTTTAACTCTATTCCTCTCTAATATACATTATAGAGCGGGGGTATTATGTTGACTCTTTCTTGTTTGTCATTTTTTATTTCTTATGAGAAGTACTAATGCATGCATGAATGAAACTTTGCTTAGTATATTTTTATAGTTATTTTTTTACTATTGTAAAATTTTTAATGCTCACTAGTGAATTTTATATCTCGTGTAAAAAAATGCAGCAATTTATGAACATGTTAATAACTTGTAATATCAAGCGAATATTTTAAAAATTGTTAAAAACATTTTTAAATTTTTTTAATTTTCTTTTAAAATATATCACTAGGTAGGCCTACAAGGCATGTAGGCCATATCATGCTTTGAAAATAGGCCATACTTGGCCTATAAATAAAACCTTTAGTAGGTCAATAGGCCAGATAAGCTGAATATTTTTTATGTAGACTTAGGCCAGGAAGGCCAAGCTTGGCCCAGCTTGACCCATTTACACTCCTACCACCAGGTAAGCTATCTACAAATAAGAGGTTAAGCCTACAGGTACATACTTTTTGACACTCTTTCTTAGTTGTCATTGTGCACATACTCCACCCTTGACAAAGCTGTTACTTGTAGTGAACAGTGGTTGCTACTCGCAGTGCACAATCATCTGATACCTTCAAAGTATCTCCTCGATATATGGGTAATTGAGAGTGTATTTAGATCCTATAACAACGTATCAATATCTGATTGGACATCCCGGATCCATTAGGATCGAACATGCTCTTTTCCCTTTAATTTATAATCTTCTTAAATTAAATTGATGACTCTTCTGAAAATATCTTCCATAATAATGCTGTACCGATGGCTCCCCAAAGCACTTGTTAAAACTGGAAAAAAAAAAATCATTTAGTTGCATTTCTTCTAGTTGATATTCAAATTGTTATAGTTGATATTCAAATTGTTATGCAGCAATTAAAGGGAATCCAAAATACAAGAGAATACCATCCATGCATCAATAGGTCTAGCCTAAGGAATACATTCATAAAATTGTAATCCAAAATCTTAAGGTATTAGATTTGTTATCATTTTCCCTTATACATTTCACATATATGCGGGACTTCATTACTTGCACTTGAATTCCCACCACTAGTCACTCATTTATTTTCTTTAAAATTTTAAAAGCATCTACTATTTTTTTTATACAAAAAATATCTACTGTTGTGATATTGAAGATATGCTCGACTCTTAACTAGCAATTGAATTTTATTTTAACCATAATATTACATGCGTTGTTTAGGTAATGAACTGCAACTAACTCATGCAATTCAGTTTTTTGTTTCCCCCGTTGTTTCAACGATGCTAAACTCTAACGTCCAAGGATTAATTAATTGCTGAACAAACACAATAGCTTGTGGGTAGCTTATCAGTAGAAGACGAGGCAAGCAAAAGTAATTAAAACATTTTAAAAGAAAGTGCATAGAAATCTGTTGCTAAATGGCTCACTGCAAAAAAGAAAACACATGTACGATAAATCTCTAGACTATGACCTGGGGAGAATATACATGTTGATAATGTACAAATTGAGTATTGCCATACATTGGAAGTTCTCGAGATATCAAAGAAAGGATACTAACTAATCAACTAGACGGATTTTATTTTATTTTTTTCCAAGGGGTTCTGTGGATTTTTTTGGACAATTAAGAAGATGAATAGTTCAGTGCTTATCTCTTCAATTTGAAGCAATCTGATTCTGATACCTACTGGATTCCACTCTGTTGATTTTGTTTGTTAATTTAGATATGCTAATGCTAGCTTAGCTTAGCTTAGCTTGCTAGAATAAGCTTTCCATTAAAAAAACACAAACAAATCACATGTTGGCAACATAGTTTGCATTCGATATAGACCAATAGCTAAAAGACTTATAAATAATTGCAGAAGTTAGATTTGGGATGGGTTTAGCTTCTTATATTATACATTGATGCCATCAATTAAACAGTTGGAATTCCATCCGCGGGTTTTTCGTGCAAAGTATAAAGTTTTGGAAGGTACGACGCCCCATAGTAATGCACCAAACGACAGCTCTCGGTGGAAGGGAATCAAGCGTCATTGGGACATTATCTTAGACCACAATCGAATCTTAATTGGTGATGGTAGATCCACTATGTTCTGGTTTGATAACTGGCTTCCTGAATGTGGCCCTCTGATTACCTATGTTCAGTCTCATGTTTCTGATGCTGACCGATTGCAATATATGACAGATTATGTCAAGGTGTCGGGTTATTGGAAATGGGACTCTTTGCATCATCTGTTTCCTGCTTGCATCATCCAGCGGCTCATGAATTTTCTTCCCCCCTCTGATCAAGATGATAAGGACCACATCATTTGGAGCGAGACATCAGATGGGATTTTCACTCTAAAGTTAGCTTATGATTTGCTAAATAACAACACAACTACAACTCTAGCTTATCAACGGGACAATATCTGGAGGTGGATGGGACCGGAACGAATACGTATGTTTCTTTGGTTGTTGGTTGGAGAAAAGTTGTTGACTAATAGTAGGAGGCTTCAACGTCACATGACCTCTTCGGGTGTTTGCCCTAGATGTAATATCTCTTGTGAAACTAATCTCCACGCTATCCGAGATTGCCCTCAGTCAAAAGAGGTTTGGAGGTTGGTGGTTCATCAAACCAGTTGGCAGGTATTCTTCTCGCTTAATCTGCATGACTGGATCTTCTCTAACTTAAAAATTTGTAGAAGCTTGGAAATGGATGATGATTGGCCTTTGACTTTTGGGATATTAGCGTGGAGCATTTGGAGAAGTAGAAACACTTGGGTTTTTGAAGGAATATTCAATAATGCTTACACAATTGCCCAATCAGCCTTGGGGTATAGCAATTATGTCAAGCATACAGGTACCACTCTCCATGCAGCAGGTCTTCAAACGAGAAACAGGGTAGAGAAGATGATAGCTTGGTCTTGTCCTCCGTTAGGATGGGTTAAACTTAATGTTGATGGGCTAGAGCTGGTAATGGGAACAGATCAGGATGTGGAGGTGTTATTCGTGACCTATCCGGAGCTTCGATTATCGGTTTTTGCAAGAATTTGGGGCCAGGTACTGTTTTGCATGCAGAATTATGGGCTTGTTTGGAAGGTTTGTGTTTAGCTTGGCAAAAGGGATTTAGAAGAGTGTGGCTGGAAGGAGATTCCCTCTCAGCCCAACAGATTATATCTACTGGTGTCATCAGGATCACCCTTCGTCGAGCTTGGTGCAACTTATTAGAGGAATGTTGCAAAGATGCTGGCAAGTGCAGATTTCTCATGTCCATCGTGAAGGAAATAAAGTAGCTGATTTCTTAGCTTCTCATGCTTATAGCTTTCCCTGGGATGTGCAAAACTTTGATGACCCTCCTCCTGACTGTCTTCAAAGTTTATACAGCGACACTGTAGGTGTTCGCTGGGTTAGGTTCTGTACTTAGGCCTTTTTGCTGTATTTTTCATTTCCATTATCTTTAAAAAAAAAATAAGTCTACACTGGTTCTATTCTTCTATCAATTATAAGATATATAACAGCTAAGTTTCTGATCAGTTATCTTTTTGAAAGGAGGCTAGTAGCGAAATTAGAAAAGTCAATACATAGACAAATTAAAGATTTCTTAACCATCAACTGATAAGGGGTTATTTCGCTTAATCAGTGATCTTTAGTTCAAGTTTCTGAAGATGTAATTATTCCTATTAAACTCGAATCGAAATAATCAAATAATCAATGAAGTGATAAATAATATAAAAAAATAAAATTTCTTAACTACCCAATGCAAGCATTTGAACTTCACACGACATATCTTATGGGATGGTGACGGTGTCCATTACCATCAACCGCAACTACTTAAATATATCAATCAATTGGGTACTAGATTGCGTTGCCATCTTGTCGCTACCTTCATTCATTTGATGTTTATTCAGTTGCTACTTGTCTTTTCTCTCGCACCTCTTTTTTTCCATACAAAGTTTTAGGTTAATGGAAAAAAATTTCAGTTCAAGTTGAAATTACTAATTTTAGTGAGTATTGATTATACCACCAAAAAAAGTTTGTCACTATTACAATTAATTTAATTTAATCATCGTTGATTTTCGTCAATCTAACGATTATAATCTATTGAAAATTAATATCATTTATTGTGTCATATTTATTAATTAATTATTAATTTTCAATAAATTGTAACCGTTAGATTGATAAAAATCAACGGTGATTAAATTGAGTGTAAGAGTGGTAAACTTTTTTGGTGGTAAATATATCCCCCTATAATGAAATCATAAACTATATACTAATAAAAGACTTTAAAATTGAATTCAAATTCAAAATTTATAATTACCATAAATAGAAATATCAATTAAATGGACTTTTTTTACAAGTTTTTATTGTTAATTGTTATTATTATTGCTCTCTTTCTATGTGTATATAGATAAATGAATGAGTTATTAGGCAAAAAAAAATTAATTTATTGTTTTTTAAATAAAAAAATTACGAATATATGATAGTTTTGGAAATAATTACACAATTATTACAAAATATCACGCCCGATTTGGACGTCACTCAAGAGGCAATCACGCCTAATTTAGGCATCATTCATCAGGTGTTGACACACGTGTCACTTTTTTTTCCAAAACAATTAACAATTTAATCGTAAAACTTCTGAAGGGCATAACTCTTGACTCAGTAATCCGAATTAGGTAATTTTTCTTTAATTTCACATAACTTTTTGAGATCTATATAATGATACCTCATTTGACATATTTTATCTCTCACAAACATAATTTGAATTTGCAATAATGAGAATTTATCTTATAATCGTTAGACTGTGACCCAAAAAATTAATAATTAATTAATAAGTGTGACTCAATAAACTATAATCGTTAGATTAAAGAAAATTAACGGTTAAGATGTAGTAGTAACAAGTAATAAGAAAAAAAGTAGTACTTAAAACATTTCCCTTATTTATTTCTATAACAGCGGGAGACAATGTAGTTTAATATCAAATAAAAAGAAAAGTAATATGATAATAACATGCCCTCTAACAATACAACAATATAATTTATAAAAAAAATTATATTTGATTAAACTCCCAAATCCTAATAGTGTGTTAAATTATTAAAAAATAAATAACAGAACATAATAAAAACAGTAAAAAGATCATTAAAATTGATAAGTAATATAATTTGTATGAATCATTAAATATAAATAGAATAATAATGAAGGAATGAGTTCTTATTTTCATATGGGTATAAATTGCCATCATTAATTTTAGACCACGAATAATAACCCAGAAGCTTATAACTTATGAATGTTTTTTAAAAATAAAATCCTTCTTCCTTAGAGATTTAGAATATTTATTTAATTATTTCCACGCCTAATACAGATTTTCAAATTGATTTTTGAGTTTAAATCACAAATCAAATCTTTATTTTGTTTTCCTTATTATTAATAATTTTTTTATTTTTAATTTAAATCACAAACCAATTTTTTTATAATAAAAATAAAAAAATTATTTTTTTAATTTAAAACAAATGTTTATTTTTTTATATTAATTCACAAATCCAGAACTCGGAGGCTTCTGGGTTTAATTGCTCTTTAATACTATTCTTGCAAATTTTAATTGTGTTTGTGAGAAATAAAACGTGTCAAATGAGATGTCATTGCGTAGATATAAAAAATTTATGTTGAACCAAAAAAAGAATTACCTGATTTGGATATCTGAGTCACAGTTATCGCCTTCATAAGTTTTATGATTAAATTGTTAATTTTTTTTTGGAAAAAAATGTGACACATGTCAACACCTGAGGAGTGACGCCTAAATTAAGCGTGATTGCCTCTTGAGTGACGCCCAAATTGAGCGTGATTGGTGACGCCCAAATTGAGTGTGATATTATGCAATAAATGTGTAATTATTTTCAAAAATGCCACAAATTCATAATTTTTTATTTAAAAAACAATAAATTAAGTTTTTTTGCCTGAGTTATTACACCTATGATATTATTTTGAGTAAACTTTATCATTAACAACTACACATACTAGAGATGTATATTTCGTTTTGAATGATATAGCATAGGGTAATCCTTTCTAAACTACGGATAGAGTGTGTATTATTTTAGAGGATATAAAATTGTGTCATTTTAAAAGAGGGAAAAAGATAGATAAAGGAGGAGAGAGAGTTGACAAAAAAATAAAGGTGTGAATCTCACCTCTTTGAGAGGATAAATGGATATAAGTTGTGTCATTTTAAAGTATAAACAGTTTTCCTATAAATTACTATATTAACATTCTACCAATTGGACATAAGAGTGGGCGTACATTTTCAACACGACACGTGATTAATATATTTTTAACATTTATTAGTTATCATGTCTCTTAAAAATAAATCCGCATTAAGTACTAAAAAAAAAAAAATCCGCACCCGTTTGAGTTTTATATATTATTTCTTACACATCATAAGCGTACATAAAATTAAGGAGAGCACTTGATGATTGAAATAAAAAGAAAAAAAAAATAACCGCGGGGTTAATGTATGTAAATTAAGTTATAAATACATTATAATTTTTTTCACCAAAAAAAAAATACATTATAATTTCTAATAACTCACATATCAAATCAGACGGGTTATTATATATTAAATATGTGGTACGGTGCGAATTAGAGTTAACTCAATATCTAGGATTGGAGTGCTTCCATCCAAAACTTTTGACTTTGTGTAGTTTGCATCCTTTTCCTTAAACTTTTCATCTAATTATTCTTGTCTATTTAAGAGTATTGATTTTTAACACAATTCGACAATATGTACATGTCCGAATAGTGATTTCATTCTTAACCAACTTTTTTACCTAAATATTACACGAATAATATTATTTCTCAATCTACCACGGAGACAAGTTCGCTATCTGATATAGTGAACTCGGTTTGCTGACGTGTCACATTTTTAGTGGATAACAAGTACCAAGTTAAAAAAAAGGATGAAGTTTGCTATCCCGTGTAACGAACTTGGTGTCCACTAGAAATGTGACACGTCAGCAAATTGAGTTCGCTACACCGGGAAGCGAACTTGCTCCCGTGACAGATTGGAAAATAACATTATTTACGTGGCATCTAGGTAAAAAAATTGATCAATGTTCCGTACATGTCCCGAATATGATGTGGAATTTTTGTGTTCCTATATATTAAGGATATTTACGTTCATGACAATCTAAAAATAATATGAAAAAAATTATGTCATGTTTGTGTTAAAAATATTTATATTTGTATCAATCCACAAACCTGATATGAAATTGTAAGCTCAAACAATTATATATTTATTCCCAGTTTTAATACATATTTTTATGTAATTTAAGATTTTTTATTCATATAATTTAAAGAAAAAAAAAATTATTCCCATCATCATGTCAACTCTCATAATAAATATATCATATTACATTTGATAGCTGAAATACCAGTAATTATAGCATATTCAGATTAAAAATATTTGTGTTGGTATTAAGCCTGAACACAACACAAATTCGACCCAATCACCCAACAAGTGATGTTAATACCGCTATCCACCACCCTCGTAATTCAGGAGAGTGCTTTTTGGGACTACTCTAATGCGTTTACAATTAGTCTATTGCATATTGTGCAAATATTGATTCAAGAAATTCGGAGTTAATGAAACTTGTGGCCCAATAAATTTGGCTCAATTATTACAAAAAGAAATAATTTGAAATCTAACAAATTGAGATCAAATTCAAGTACAAATAAAATAACAGATATGATTGTTATTTATTTGGCAAGAAAAGTATAGCAACACATTTGCATGATTTCAGATATAAGATTTGGACGTATTTTGAATGCTTTAATTGTAATTAATAATTTATATTTTTGTAGTTAGTTTACAAAAAGGTGCTTATGACCCTTATTGTAGGAGTTGAACTTCGTTATTCTGTTAATTGAAATTGAAAACCAGAGATAACTTACACTTGTGTAAAATGATTAATATATATATGTATATATATATATATATGTATATATATATATATGTATATATATATATATATATATATATATATATAGAGAGAGAGAAAATATTTCTCAAACTGCTTGAGATATATTTATCTCCGGTTACCCCGAAACTACGTCGTTCTGTTTATTTATTTTCTTATATTAATTTCACCTTTGAATCGTTATAATTCTCTTTTTCTCTCTCTTCCTTTATCACAATTGATCAATATTTGTACGGTTATGATTTAGTGGTCGGAGCTAAAGTTATCTCAAGCAACTTGAGAAATGATAAGCCTATATATATATAGGGAAAAAGATTTCTCATGTTGCATGAGAAATCTCCTCTCCTACCACTCTCACTTCGATGTCCGTGCCAATCACTTTTCTATTTTTTATTTTTTCTTTAAGGTGGGCCCCATCCCTTTCTCTCTCTGTAGGAAAACTTGCATGTCTCATGTAACATGAGAAATTGCAAGCCTATATATATGGTTTTATAAGAGTTATGTTATAGGAAAAGTTATATAGATTCGTTTTGCGTGTCGGAGTTTTTTTTTTTTTTTGCTGCGGGTCCCACAAAATGTTGTGAGTGTAGGAAAGTTTTTCTGGTCATGTTAAATGATAGATGATAAACCTATATATATATATATATATTTATATATATAAAGGAAAAAAAGTATCTAATGTTACTTTAGACATCTTTGTCTAATGTTCATCAAAACGACGTCGTTTTGGGTTGAAAAATTAAAAAATTAGAATAATAAAAACTATTATAACCTGAAATAAATTAATATTATAAAAATACCATGATTTTCGCCCCAAAATGACGTCGTTTCGGTGAACATTAGATAAAGTTATCTAAATTAACTTTAGAAAACACAAACTCATATATAAATGAGAAGAGATCTTTTGACTCTGGTCTAAGACTAAAAAGTTTTCCTCTCTATCTCAACCGTTGATATGCTTATATTTAATGACTCACATATCTAATAAAATAGAGATGATAGATACAAACAATATTAACAGTCAAAATTGAAAGTCTAACTTACACTAATATAAAGTGATCCTAAAGTGTAAAATGTTCCTAATATATATATATATATATATATATATATATATATATATATATATGGGGAAAAGTATTTCTACAGCTACTTTAGATAAGGTTATCTACAACTACCGCTTTTTCACTAAGTATGACTGGTCATATTTAGTTATAACAATAAAGTTGTTCTTTTTTCTCTTTCCTCATACACTGTCGGCTGACGTGGCAGAGAGAGAAAATGCCATTTTAAAATATGACCGGTCACACTTAGTTAAAAAGGGATAGCTGTAGATAACCTTATCTAAAGTGGCTGCAGAAATGTTTATCCCATATATATATATGGGATTTGATTTTCTCATGTTGTGACTCAACTAGTGGTGGGCCCCATATTTATTAAAAAAAGAAAAAGAAAAGTTTTGCACGCAAATTGAATGGTCACTAACATGAGAGTTGAATTCTTTTTCTTTTTTTAAATAAATTCAAAGGTATCCTCCGGCCATAACCGCAGACTAATCCCATCGAGCACCATCGGACCCTTTCAGAGGCGGCTCTCTCAAATCCTTTTTTCCATTCCCACGGCTCGAACTCGGGACCTCTAGTTAAGGGCCCAGGCTCCTTACCACCCGTGGCAAAGGAGTTTGGTAATGAGAGTTGAATTCTCATGCAACTTGAGAAAATATTTTCCTTATATATATATATATATATATATATATATATATATATATATAGGGGTTTACATTTCTGCAGCTGTTGTATGTGCAGCAATCTAATACTTGCCATATATATACTTGAAAGCATTAAATGCGAGGAATCATAACCATACAAAGGATTAAAGAATTAAATGTGGGGAATCATAACCATACACCTGTCGTTGTTGTACGTAAAGCGGCTGTAGAAATGATTTTACTATATATATATATATATATATATATATATCCTTTTATGTCATCAATTATACCTCACACTAATGTAAAATGATCCTAAAGTCTAACTATGTATCATGAGGAGTACATAGTGATGATATTAAAATTATTGTTTTCTCTTTCTCCATGTTTATCAATTACTTCAGAATAAAGAGAAAAAAGTTTTAATATTATAACTATGTACTCCCCATAATACATAGTTATAATGGGTGACATAAGATAATTTTTTTTGCAGCAACATAAGAATATGATTTCCCATCTATATAGGGCTTATTGTTTGTAATGACCTATGTAGCACCGACACTACACGCGACACGTGATACGATACGACACGACACTCCGACACGTCATTCTTAAAAAATTATGGATTTTGACACGTTGGGACACGTTTTAATATTAAATAATTTTTTATATTATATAATGTATATTTCATTTAATATTCAATAATTTAACAAAAAATAAAAAAATTAATAATACCCATCAAAATATTATCTTTCATCTTTCCTTTCCAATCCAAAACCACATAAGAAAAATTGATTCAAAGTCGGAATCCAAGGTGTTACATAAAGGGAGAAAAAAAATTTCGGATGTAACCAATGGCAACAACAGTAAAAAAATTCACCGACACCCAATACCGAAAATTGTAGCAACGTTCCTCTTAAGAGGCAAAAACATAAACTAAAAGAATACACTGTAAAATAAGAACATCAAAAACACAATGAAACATTATAAAAGGTGGAAGCTTTAATAAAAAAACAAGAACGGGGATGAAAGAGAGAGAGATCAGATCAGATTAGAGAGAGATTAGGGAGGAGGAGACACAGTAAGAGCGTAACAGGAATGACAACAATGGTGCTGAGATGATTTATTATTCACTTAAAGGAAAAAAAGGAGAAAATTGATATGATCATGTATAAGCTTTACTAATATAATTTTCTTTTTTTAAAAAATAATTTTTTTAAATAATTTTTTTAAAAAATTTTAAAAAATTTACGAAAATGCCATTTGACCGTGTCGGCACGTGTCGGACTCAGACAAATCTGCGTGTCGGAAAAAGTTGATCGCGTGTCCGACACCGTGTCGGAGCGTGTCGCCGTGTCGGAGCGTGTCAGACATGACTCTCCCTGTTTTTTGGAGTGTCCGTGCTTCCTTGGTAATGTCACATGATATAAAATTTTGTCATATCACCCCCTTATAACTATGTACTTCTTTTTTTTTTTTGAAATTTCCAATCGGTTCATTACTTCACAATTAATCCGATTCGGGACGGGTTCAGGATTGGCTTTAAACCCCTTACAAAGGTGGTACTGGGGATGTAACTATGTACTTCTGAAAGTACATAATTATAATATTAAAGTTGATTTTTTTATCTCTTCAAAAATTTTCCATAAACTTGTCAAATGACGTAGAGAAAAAAAATTAATATTATAATTATGTACTTTGCGGTACTCCACAGAACACATAGTTATAAGGGGTGACAGTATAAAATTTTGCATCTTGTGACTGGACACCGAATAAATAAATAAATAAATAAATATATATGTATATATATATATATATATAATTCGAGAGGGAGGATATTGTTACTACCAAATTTTTTTACTACTAACTTACCACCTATCTAATCACCATTGAATCAAAGAGAGAGAATGCTAAAAAGTTTTTGAAAAAAGAGAAAATGTTGATCCATTGGTGATTAGATAGGTAGTGAGTTGGTAGTAGAAGATTTTGGTAATAAGAATATCCCTCCTCATAATTCGAAAGGGTAAGTAGCTGTGCTAGTTTGAAACCTTTATATATAAATAATATTATTTTATTTAAAAATCAGAAATGATTTATTATTATATGGATCTTATCATTTTTTATAATATCAAATATAAAAAAAATATTTGAGTCATTATTGTACTCTAATCAATAAGAAATAAAATATGAGAAAGAATACTACTTTTAGTACAAATTATATTTCTTTATAAAATATAATTCTGTCTAATCAAACATCATATTATTTTGGGTTTATTATTTATAAAGATAAAATTATTTCTAACACACATAAAAATATGTGAGACTTATATGAAGCTATATAAAGAGAGAGAAAAAAAAAAAGAAAACATAGAATCCACATAATTTAATATATATTCAGGATATAATTTTACCCCTTAAAAATACATTAAACACTATTATTTTTTTTATTTTTTTTGAATGAACACTATTATTTTGTTAACAAGAATATCTTCATCAAACAAAATTAATTCTTCTATCCCCTTATCTTTTCATTTTGTTTACGGAGACAATCCGTTAGCTTAAATTGGCATTCAGTAATTTATTTTATTTTATTTTATACGAAAGGGAACAGTACAACAAAACAAAACTAATATTTAGAAAGCTTGGTCTACAAAACACCCATCGAGTCTCAACCTAAGAGAGACATTCAATAAGTAACTTATTAAAGATCATACGAAAGAGGAAGACATGTGAAATTTGGGAAAGGCTTACATGCATGTATGCCGCCTTTCATGCCTCCAATAGTCCACATAATATTTTCAGTGACACATATGCATTAAATTTTTAGTATATTTTTCATTTATAATGTGATCAGGATCTTATTTTTTATTAAATTATTTTCTCATCTGATATTAAAATAAATTATTTATTAATAATTTAATAAAAATAAAACACGTATCATATTATAAATAAAAAATAAACTGAAAACTCAATACATCATAACACGTACTAACATCAGATTTTTTCCCCAACAGCCGCACATTGAAGTTCAAACTTCAAAGTCAATTTCTTGTTTGGCACAACTCTCTCTCTCTCTCAACGTGTTTTTTTTTTTTTGATAAAATGTGTGTTATTTTAAAGGATGTAAAATTATGTTATTTTAAGAAAGAAAAAGAGATAGATAAAGTAGAAGAGAGAGTTCACAAAAAAATAAAGGTGTGAGTCACACTTCTTTGTGAGAGTGAAAGAATATAAATTGTGTCATTTAAAAGGATAAACACTTTTCCTTTTTTTTTTCTTCTTCTTTAGTCTAGTATCCATACTAAATAACATCATTTACAAAACGAAAATAATGTTTTCACGTCAAAGTGTTTAATCATTTTTTACACCTCCCTTGCAACTAACAAATATAGTGGTTTATTACCCAAAACAAATAAAACAAAAAACAAATATAGTGGCTACATTCTTTAATGAAAGTAAAAGATGGTTTCACTCTTATTTTCGAAACTAAAACGTAATTACAAATTTGTACCTTCAATAAATACTTGTTATAATTTTTTTTTAATATTTAAGTCGTTCAAGAATATAAGAATAATAAAAAAATTGCTTCAAATGTAATTTTTTTAAAGGTTTATCATCTATCATTTAATATGATCACAAAAAATTTCCTACACACAACATTTTGTGAGGCCCGCAGTAAAAAAAAATTTCAGCACACAAAACGAATCTCTATAACATTACACGATCAGTTTTCCTACTATATAACTCTTATAATTTTTTTTTTAATTTATTAAGTGTTCAGAAACTCGCCTTTAGAAGTTTTCACCGGTAATTAATTCCTCACCATTAAAGCAGTGGACCCTACTGATCTTCCGTACCATGGCCCAGACATGACATAAGGGTTAATATTGTACCTTCACACAGGAGCTACCCAGACCTACCTCACTTCTCTTCTTTCTCTCTCTCTATCTAAAGTGTCTATATATCCTACACTTTCCCCCAACATTTCCCCATTCCTTCTAATTCATTTCATTTTCTTCATATCCCTTAATTTTGTCTTGTCGTTCCCCTTCATATACATGAGTTTAGGAACAACAACAACCACAACAGTAGCAGTTAAAACACAAGCAGCAAGGAGGGGTACTTCAAGTGTGGATGATGGAGCGCCAAGATCTTTCACCACCAAGCGTGGACACATCTCGACCGTCCCTGGGCTTCCCTTTAGGAACTGCACTACTCTTGATAATAATCTTCAGCTTGAGTGGCATCTTCTCATGCTGCTACCACTGGGACAAGTTCCGCTCATTCCGTCAATCTTTCTCGGATCCCCACGATGGAGACTCCCACACCCAATCCTCACCCTCTAAGTCCAAGTTTGATTCCACGGTATCTCTTTTATATTCTCTCTCACACACTCACTCACTAGCTAGCTAGCAGAACAAATAAACATTAATTAGTTATTTAGTTATATATAATTTTGGATTTTCATTTACATTTCCATTTTTATATATGTTGGTGGCCAGGAATTCAAGCAAAGCAAGGACCAGAGCTTGCCTGTGTTGATGCCCGGCAATGAGGTACCCACCTTCATAGCCATGCCTTGCCCGTGCCAGCCGTCACGGCCGGAGAAGATCATTGTCACCGTGGAGAAGCCACCGCCAAAACCACCGCGACTGCCGGTGCCTTTGTATTAGCCTATTACCTACCAGACCAGAGCATGTTCATTATTTATCATTTAATTTGCTGTGTATAGATAACTAAATATATATAAATTGAGATTTTTCTTTTTAAAACATGTAAAATTATATTATTTTAGTCAAAATTATTGTATTTTATTGTGAGAAAAATAATAATACAGAAAGACAGTGTGAATTTTTTTTTAATTTATATATTAAATAATAATTAATAATTTTAACAAATATGAGTGTTAGTTCAAAAAATAATTATGTATATTGTCGCATGATCCGTAAAAAGGCGGTTAAGGACGGAAATATTTTCTATGCTCCAGGAGCATCCAATATTTGGTGTTCTCTCACAATACTGATTTTTTCTTTTCTTTTTTATCCCTATTATTTTTTTTTTTTTTTAATTTTACCCTCTCATTTATACTAAGAGATCACTTAAAAAATGGTGGTCCCGCTCATTCTCTAGAAAACGTAGATAGCAGCTCAAATCCCATGTTATCACCATTTCATTTGATTCGATACTTGTGTTCTTCGATGTAACTATTGTTTGTAATGTGTTTGTAATGTTCCAAAAGGTAATTTGCTTAGTTCGATATAAAAAAAAAGTGAATTTTTTTTTTTAATAAATTTTACTTATTTTTTTGTGTACGAGAAATATGTTTCTCATTATTTGAGTTTAATGTTTTCTTAGGGACCGAAAATAAAGTTATTTTTAATAAATTTAAATTGATGTCGTTTTGAAATTAAAAAATTAAAAATTATAATAATAAAGATGGAGGTTATAGTTACGACTTTTTTTTTATAACCTCTTACAATCATATCTTATCACCGTTGATTTCCGCCAATTAACGGTTGTCATTTATTATGACTCATTAATTAATTATTAATTCATAATAAATGATAACCGTTGATTGGCGGAAATCAACGGAGATAATATATGATTGTAAGAGATTATAAAAAGAAAGGTTGTAAGTATAACCATCCTCGTAAAGATTTATAATTCTAGAATATTTTAAAATTATAAAATATATTTTTCTAGGAAAAAGTTACAATTACTGTCTTTGTTTATCAAAAAATAAAATAAAATAATTATTATTTTTTTCTTATTACTTGTTACTATTAAATCTTATTCATTGATTTTCGTCAATCTAACTAACGATTATAATTTATTGTGTCACACTTATTAATTAATTATTAATTGAACTAAATTATAACTATTAGATCGATGAAAATCAACTGTTAAAATTTGATAGTAATAAATAGTAAGAAAAAAAGATAATAACTTCTTCCATTCTTTTAACCTCAAGATATTATTTTGAATTATAAATTATCTTTATTGATCGGAGATACATTAAATCCTATTTATAATACTAAAACTATTTTTATTTATTGAAACCTACAATTGGGCTTTTTCCTTGGCTTTCAGCTTAAAATAAAAAATGAAGCAGCAGAATTGCCCCTACATTTGTCTTTTTCGGCTGATACAAAAATTATGTGGGATAACAATATGAGCCTTATCACAATAAATAAATAAATAAATAAATCTCAGCTTTACTTTTATCAACCAATATTCTTAAATAAAGAAGCAGATACATATTCGCAATGGAGCTGCAGAGTGCAGATTTCCCTAAAGCCAAACATAAAAAATTTAAAAAGTAAAAATAAAGATGCATGTTCTTCCAATCAAAATGGAACCCAATTAAATTTCTCATAATTAAGATAATAAATATCCAATACAAATCTATGGATCTCAATGTAATTTTGGATCAATCCAGTCTTGGATCGAAATGGGAAGGTGCCCTACATACATGGGTTTTATAAGAGTTATGTTGTAAAAAAAATGATTGTGTAATGTTATAGAAATTCATTTTGCGTGCCAGAATTTTTTTTTACTGCGGACCCCATAAAATATTGTGTATATAGAAAAAAATTTCTAATCATATTAAATGTTAGATGATAAATCCTATATGTACTGAGATATTTAAAGTATAGGTGAGTATAGGTCAATGATCCCATCAACCACGCCAATGGAACTAATTAATGACAGTAACAAGAAATCCGTACATTATTATATATAGCAGTAGCACGTATTTGACTCATCACTTCACTTGTGGAACAGAAAAAGCATAAAAATAAGGGTACGAAACGTGTAAAACTATAAGACCTGGTGGGGCATTGCACGAATTTTCAACATACCATAAAGGGGTGAGGTTGTTTGGAAACATGATGACCCGCAAAGAATTATGTTGCAAACAGGGACCCAAAACCAGATTGCTTTTTTCGTGACCTAATTTCACTGTGGCTTTTTTACTAAAAAATTAAAAAAAAAAAACTCACTGTGGCCTAGAGAGCACGCGATTTTATTTTTCGCTGTACCCGGAATGTGTACGCTTCCGTGATTGTTGCCAGTACATAATTACATATCACTTTTCACATCTTCTTCTTCTCTTCAGTATCCTGATTTTGAACTTTTGATCATTGGATTCACAAGTGGCCAAGTGGGCCTCTGACTGTCCGCGCAAAACCTGTCCCCACACCCCATTACAGATAGATACAAGAGCAGCACTGTTTATACATTAAAAAAAAACATTGCATTATTTTTATATATATATTTATGGGTTTATCATCTATAATTTAACATGATCAGAAAAAATTTCCTACACTCACAATATTTTGTGGGACCCGCAACAAAAAAAAAACTCTGACACGCAAAATGAATCTCTATAACATAACACAAATACTTTTTCTACATCATAACTCTTATAAAACCCTTTGTTTATTTGAGAATAAGTGAAGAATATTATAATATACAATTGTACATTTTTTATTTTATTATTCAAAAAGAAACTAGTGGAAGTTTTACATGCTTTCTATCTTAATTTTTCTTTCTTTTCTCTCATTATTTTTCTCCTGTCATATAATAACCTCTTCGGCCAAGCCCACCAAAGGTGGGCCTTATGTATTATTAAAAAAAAAATCATAACATTTCTTATTTAAGATAATATGCTTGATTAAATTAGTTTATTACTTTTATTTATACAACTTTTTGAATCAGTACATGCGTAACTTAACCAAATTAATCATTTTGAATCATTAGTTTATGATAAACTACAGTGTATGTATAAATAAGCATAGATGAATCAAATCAGCCCAATACTATAAATTGTAATTAAACACTCAGCATTGTAATTTACTAATTTGGTGATTATGTAACTTCTTTTCAGGAAGATGGAAAGGGAAGCGTTCCCCAACAATATCTTAATTCGCTGTTATTTGTGCCTTATCCTAATTTACCTCAAATTAGTAATTTTATTCCAGTTGAATATGAAGAAGACGTGCATAATTTCTCGTAAACTAATTAAACTACTAGATCAAAGAGAATATGTATTGTTAATTAGTTATTAAAATAAATTCTAGTTCTTTAGTCTTCTCAAATTATCATTTCCACGAGCTCACAAAATTCCAATAAGTAAGACCTAAGATTAAAAATATTGAGGAATCGTTAATTTTTTAGGGGACCGAACATGATCACTAGTACTTATTAGAGACTAAATTGTATGTATGCCTTTGTAACACGTTCATATAAACTCTATTAGAATACTGTATGAACTTATAAATGGGTAAAGTATTGGGGTCAACTCACATCACCAATCTTAATTATTTTTTTTGAAGCGAATCGATCATCGAGTATCACTGCAAACTTTAATTCTTTTGCCTCGCTCTCTCCAAAATATATTTGATGGAAATTGAATATAAATTCTCTTATCCATCACCTACTCAACCTATATTACCAACTAAAATATTAAAATATTATAATTATAAAAATTCTGAAATAAATTAAAATTACAAAAATATCTTGATTTCCGTTCAAAACGACGTCGTATTGGATTTTCATAACCTATCTGCATAAAAAGCGAATCCATATTTGAAATTGTAAACGTTCTTATCAACTAATTTTTTGACATTTTAACATCTAATAATAGTTTCAAACTCTCAAAGATAACGGACACTGCATTTTCTTTGTCATTATCATACATTTTTATTCCATTTACATATATGTATAAAAGAGACATCAGGGACGACCATTGGGACCAGAGCAACCTGCAGGCATTCCTTTTGTTTCATTCACATTCTAGAGAAGTAGCTAGGATTTTGACCGTACGGACGTTAATCATTCAAGGGACTAGGAATGTAAATAACTTGAGTTCTGGTAGATTTTGTTTTAAAAAATATTTTAGATTTGGTCTAATCTGTTAATCTATATAAATTTAAATTATAAGTATGGTCTGACCTATATTAAAAAAATAAAAATCTCAGCCTAGACCCGTTGGCCATTTTAAATTTATTAGGAATTCAATAATTAAAATAATAATATTATATTATTTAAAATTATTAAAATAATTATTATTTATTTTCATTTGTTCGATTATCTTGACTATATTTTAGCATCATTAAGGTATGGCAACGAATATTTTAGTTGTCTCAGTTAGTGAAGTCCTTCGTAATTGATTATAAAAATTTGAGGTCAAGTATGTTTGGTTTAATTTAAGGGAAAAATAAGTATTATGTGGTAGGAAAATCCTTAGGTCATGTCATAGAGATAATTAATTGTGGGGGTCATGATTTTTTAAATAAAAGAAAGGGTTTTATGTTTATTATGTTGTAGGAAAAATGATTATGTAATGTTATAGAAATTCGTTTTGCGTGTCATATTTTTTTTTTCTTTTTTTTTGTTTTAAAATGTTTGGGCCCCACAAAATGTTTTGTGTGTAGGAAAATTTGTTGTGTTATGTTAAAGGATAAAATGAAAACCCTAAAAGAAAAGTAAAAGAATTGATGGGCCCACTTTTATGTATCCGTAGGAAAACTGCTTGTGTAATGTAAAAGGAGGAAAACATTACTCTTCATTTAAATACAAAAAAGTAATTACTTTGTTTTTTCAAAAACTTCTTTATGAAGTTATAAAAAAAAGTATTAGCTTTAAAATAAGTTAATCTAAACACATACCAAATCTAGCTTTTATTCACCCTCCGTTTTTGTGTGTTTAAGTTAAAAAGTTCCACCGCTGATTATCAAAAAAAAAAAAGTTCCACCGCTTGAAACTTAAAAGGTTTTACGTATCAAACTATCCAAGATAAAACAAAAAAAATTAATGTAGCAATAACGATAATAAACTATTGGTAATTCTCATGGCCGAAGGATTTATAATAATTATGCAGAAAAAACACTTATATCTTAAATGGCTGGTCATGCCGCAGAATGAAATGATTCAAAAAATAGTATGCATAATTGAGCCCCTGGTGTTTCTACTTGGCCTTATCGAGGAGCATAATATCACCGTCTTCTGGGGACTCATAATAGAGTGGGGCATGCACTTCGAGCACAAAATGTATCACGTTACTCTGTTAGTGTTAGTACTTTCTCTTATCAGTCTTATGATGATGAGATCAGTACTTATTATAAATTGGAAATCCTTGCAAAAAAGTTAGGTACGATTCATATATCGCAAATGTGTTTATTAGGTTACATGAGATAATTTATCTTATACAACACAAAAAAAGTGATAGGATCCACTTTAGAGAGGAAGAAAAAAATATGGATTCCACCCACTTTTGGGTGTGTTACATAAGACATTTTTATCTCATGCAACATGAGAAAAATTAAACCCACATATAATAGTGAAATTTTGTATATAAATATCGTCCTTTTCTCACTCTGCCTTTTCGGCCATCATGCAATATCATAATATCCCACCTCTATTTTTCCTTACCATCATTATTTTGTTTCCTACGCGAAATTATTATGGGTTTGCAATTTCTCATGTTGTATGAGAAATGCAAGTTTTTCTACAGATAGATAAATGTGTGAGACCCACCTTAAATAAAAAAAATAAAAAATAGAAAAGTGATTAGCACGGACATCGAAGTGAAAGTGGTAAGAGAGGACATTTTTCATGCAACATGATAAATTTTTTTCCCAATTATTATATTCCACTTTCCCTTCTTTTAATTTCCATCACCTTCATCGTCATCTCCTCCTACGAAGCAAGAGAAAACCAAAAAACGATCCATGAATACTAAATAATGACTTCCTTTTAAATCATAAAAAGTAATTTAATGCTCACAAGGGGAAAGTGGCATGCGGATATGTTACTTTAATTAGTACTTACTCCATCTATTTGGTCGTAAAAAGGATTTGGATTGGTTTAAGGGAAAAGTGGCCGGCAGCGAAAGAACAGAATTAGGTTAGAGCAGTTCCATTGCTGTGTCAGATGCATATTATATTAATTTTTGGGTGGCAAGGAACACTGGACAACTTGCACGAATGGAATTATTACATCGGCTTTAAATATATACGAGCAGAGTAAATTAGAGTGATTGAGATTAGACCCGTCGGCGGGCCAACCCGCCTAACCCGTTAAACGGGATGGGGCGAGCTGAGTTTTTTAGCCCATCTCAAAAACGGGGCGAGGTGGGCTCATTTTTTGGAGGGCATAGGCGGGCCGAGGCGGGCTGAGTTTTTCAGCCCACTTTCAAAAGCGGGGCGGGACGGGCTGACTCAATTTTTGGCGGGTTGATGGCGGGGTGGGGCGGGGCAGGACGGGCCGCCCACTTTGCCACCTCTAATTGAGATGGACAATAGGTATTTAGTATTGTGTCCATAGCTATGAGATTTTGAGTCTAAATAGATAGTTTATTCGATCTATACTTCACTATATGAAAATATTTAGAATTTGTTTTTTTTTTTTTTTTGCTTTAGATGGTCTACAACATAGATTTGTTGAAATGATACAGACATTCTTTTTCTTATAGCTAGATAGCCAAATAAGCTACCTTGTACATATTCCCTTGATTAGCTCCTTGAGCCTAGACCTATTTGTTCTTTGATGACCTATACATGTGAATAGCCACTCCACGTACACATCCCCGCCTGATTAGATTAGATTTCATATTTAAAGTGAGGAATTGAGCATAATTGTCATAATTGAGTTGTTGATGTATGGGAAGTAAAGGTAGAAAGGAAAAAAGTCAAGGACACACTATATGGTTAAATGGTTAAAAGAAAAGAAGAAGAAAAATGTATATACATAGAAAACAAAAGAAAGTAAAAATTTGAAAAATGAAAAAGAATTTTTCTTATTGGAAAAATACTATATTTCGTGAATAAAAATGTGTGAAAAAGTGCAAAGGAGAAAGAGTTGAAAAATAAAAATAAAATGTATTATGCCACTACTGTAAAAGTCGCCAATAGCAAGGGAAATTTGCGAGGGAAAAATTCCCTGCAAACTGCGACGGAATTTGCAAGGGAAAAACATTTGCGAGGGAAAATAGGCAAAATTTCCCTTACTACATTACCGTCGCAGAATCCCTTGCAGTTCGGTCGCAATTCCCTCGCAATTTGCAAGGGAAATCAAATCCCTCGCAAGAATCATAAGTCTGTGACGAGAACAGCAAGGGAAAAAATTGGCGACGGAAGTTCCCTCGCAAAATTTAGGATATGAAAATTGCAACTGAAAATTCACAAATTCGCTCACAAATTCCCTCGCAAATTGCGAGGGAATATATTTCCTCTCAAATTCCCTCACAAATTGCGAGGGAATATATTTCCTCTCAAATTCCCTCACAAATTGCGAGGGAATATATTCCCTCCCAAATTGCGAGGGAATATATTCCCTCCCAAATTGCGAGGGAAAGAGGGAATATATTCCCTCACAAAATTCAAGAATAATATATAAATCAAATTTAAAAGGGACAACGGCATAAATTGGTTGTCGCATCATGCGTATGAGAAAAAATCATTAAATATGTCGCCACATCCTTTATGGCAGACATTGAGTGCATGTAGTGACAGTAGTGCCTATGTCAGCTAGTCATAGGAAAGATAAGACTCTGTTGATATTTAAGGTGTGTGTAAAAATTGTTCAATGGTGAGAACCAGAGAAAAATGTCTGAAAGATTCCTGTTCCAACCACCCTCGTCGTCATCACTGTACAAATTAAATGAAAAGTGACACATGCTTCCGATCGATGCTACCAAAAAGGGCATTGGTTTTTGTAGTTGGGCTTTAACCACTTAATTAAAAGTCAAGTCCAGCCCAATAAAGAAAGCTAGGGTTCCCAATTCAAGATGTTCAGCAGCCTTTTGAATGCGCGTGAATAGCATAAACCCTAAACCCTAACTTTGATCAATTCTAGGACTATGGTCCCCACTTTAGCCCCTTGTAAAAAATTAGTGTTGAGGTCCCTAACTTTGAATGTGAGTAAGTAGCATTTTAATGATAAGAGAGTATGGAAATCAGTAACGAGTAAAGAAAAAAGGGAGATAACCATTTTAGAAAATATTATAATTTAAGATAATAAAGAGCAATCTTTGATTATTCTTCGATATCTCTTTCATCTACCGTCTGATTTTACTGGGATTTTTTTGACATATTCTTGATAATTATTATTCATATCTAACGGTGGCTTTTATATTTATTTTTACCTTTGTATGATTACAATTCCTCATATTTAATGTGAATATGAGGAATCATAACCATACATAGATGAAAATAAATATAATTGTTGGATCAACATAATCAATCTAATTGATTGGTTTAGGGTCCAACTTGTGACTCCAACCCTCAGAGGAAAGGGGTCAGGGTTGACCCGGTCAACCGGGGGGCTGGGTGGGATTTTAAAACACTGCTTTATATGATGAAGAGGAAACAAAAATAGAAAACACATGAATATATTATTAATTTCTATTTTCTCTTCATATGGCCCCATATTTTCATATCAGTATACGTGATCAAATTATCTTGTACAATATGAATAATATTAACCTCACACACACATATATAATTTTAAATTTTGGCAATTCTATGTTTACCAAAAAAAAAGTTGGCAAAATTTTTAAATTTAGAAATTTCATAGTCATTTACGAGGGAAAGTAGTTAAGTTTGAAGATTTCTAATAACCATTGTGAATGTAAGACTCACATGATCAAATGATATTTTCTTTGATTTCTGCTGCAGAATAGTATGATTGTTCGTTTTTATTTAACTATATTAGTATTTTTTTATTTCACTATATTGTGAATTTTATTAATAAAATAATTTATATTATTTAATTTTCTATTTTTGATATTTATATTCTATTTAATATATATATAAATATATATATATTCTTTTTTATATTCTTTATTCTTATTATTTTTGAGTATTATTAATATTATATCCTATGTATTTTATTTTATAATTTAATATTTTTTGTTGTTTAGGTATTGTGTAGAATTTTTTTGTTTAGGTGTTAGGTTAAAAAATCCCTCTCTTTTCCCTTTCGCTCTCGCTCTCACTTTCACTTTCACTGCATTCTCCCTCCAATTTTTCCTCTCCCACTCACATTTTGCATCCAATTTTTCCCGTCCCGCTCACCTCTTTGAGACTCTCACGGTATTGCTTAGGCGAACAGTGTTACGGAAGTGACAATAGTGCATCCATGAAATTCAGAGTGACAAAACATACTAGAGAAATACTCTTTCACTATTTTGATTCCTTTCTTTCTTGATGGGAAAATGTGTTTTTTTTTTTGCCTAATTTTTTACCCATTTAGGAAAGTAACATTATTTTACTTCGTACCTCTAAATTATTTTATTGAGTCAGTACAGAAATTGCCCCCAAGATTTTGCATGTAAAAGTGTGTGAGCATGTGAATGTCTCTACATGCATTGGACAAGGGAATATAAGATTAGGTGATCAAAACACACACCTTTGCCACATCCAATCCTTTATCTGTGTCCACATTAACCTTTTGTAACCAAGACAAGCTTGCTGAGTAACTAGATGCCAAAGTTGCAGGACCTACCTTCTGAATATCAGCAACTTCTTGTTCATACTTTAACTAGTTACCATTACTTGTGTTGAGTACCCTTTCATTCATTCTAACATTCATGTTAACTATATCTCTTTGGTATCCGTAGGCACGTAGATGTAGTTTAGTAGTCTACTGAGACCAAATAGATGGGATATTATTGCGTAGTATTAATGTTAATGACTGTAATTCAGCTTTAGCTGGAGTTATTTTATTCTTTGGATCATGCAAAACATGCCCAAAGCAATTCTTATGTTTTTGCATTAAGATTTAAGAAATAAGTTATTTTCTACATTGAGTATTATTAAACTTGTGCTTACCGGATTAATTCTACATATTTTATTAAAGCAGAAGAAACAGATAAGTAATTTCTAAATTGTACTAGTTTGGACTTGGATGTAATACTTTTAGCGAATTTAATGCTTCCGGTATATGAAGCGTTGTAGACCTCCAATGTAAGAACCCGCACCGTTAATTAAGGTAATTAGTAAATTAATTATGATAATTAGGAAAAGATTTCATAAGTGACCTAAATAATTAATATTGGGCTTAAATAATTATACTGAGTGAGTAAAAATGCTGAAAGTCGCTTTTCGGAAGAAAAACGCAAATACCGGTTCTGCTACTCGGTATAAATGCGTACCGGAAAAATATCCCGGAAAATTATAACGAATGCATGATAATTACTAGAATATTATGTAGGACTTGTAAAACAAGTTTCAAGTCAAAATAATGTAATCTGATGCCAGAACTGATACTGGCTATGGAAAAGCGCGTACCGGAAAGGTGCTCCAAAAAATAAAATAAAAATATGACAAATCTTAGAAAAATGTCTAGGTCTAGATTCCGAAGTTTGGGATCAAGATCTTTTACTTTGCTATTAAGGCTAATACTGCGCGTTATGACTTAAACCCCTATATATTCATTAGTTGGGCACAAAACCCTAGGTCTATTTTCTTCTTCACGTGAGTGTGGGCTGCAGCTTGTGTCTTTCATGCTGCCCCCCTCTTCCTTGCTTGGGAAACCACCATTTTGATCACCTTTATCCTTTGTTCTTCACTAAAGACTTTGAGTGTGTGAGGAAGACCATTTGTGAGGGTGATAGGGGAGCTTGTGAGGCTGTCCAGTTTCTGGGTTGAGTGGGTGAAGGGTTGTCTTGGGTTGTATGAGTGGTATGAGCTTTGTGTGATTACTTTGCTACTTAAAGAAGCAACCTTTGGGTAGAAAGACCAAGTCTTGTGCACCTTTTTCGTGCACCTTTGTTTGGCCTGAGTTGAGGAGCTTTTGGAGAGCTCCAAGAGCACATTATACTCTATTTCAAGCTTGGGATTGTGATACTGCTGTGTTTGGACGTAAGAGTGGTTGGACTCTTGGCTTGGATAGCTAGCTTGCAAGGTAAGCTTTCGTGTCCTCGGTTTAGCCATTTTATTGTTCCACCATGTCCCATGGGGATGGGTTTATGCATGCTGTGTTACATGCTTTAATGTTTTGGAAATTGCTGTTGAGCTATTTATATGCAATGTGCTTTTATGAGATGCATGTGGTGTCCACCTATACGGTAAGCTTGAGTATGTGGTACATACAAGATGGTGAGGCTGTGGGTGAGGTGCAAGCGGTGTTCCTTGTACTCATGTAGGTATAGACGTATTCCTACATTTCTCTGGCCAGTAGATTTGATAAACACACATGGCATGATTAATTGCTGCATCGCATAGTTTTGGAACTTATATTGTAAATACTGTTTTTTTGAACTTATATTACACATGTAAGTGAGCTTGGGGTGGAAGATCCTTGAGGACCCCTTGTCTTACTGAGATTTCTTGTTAGAGATCTCACCCCACGTTTGGGGACGCTTATTTCAGGATCAGGTAATGTTGAGGGCTCAGGTGGCAGGAGGCCCGAGCTGAGTTGATATGATGATATGCTGACTGCTGTTATGTTTTCCGCTTTGTTTATATTATTATGTTGAGACTATTGTTGGGCATTGTTGCCTTATTTGGTGAGCATGGGGTTTGTCCATGCCACATGGTTTGGCTGTTGTCTTTTATGTGATGTTGTAATTAAAGTATCAGGATTTTGACCCAGGCTACGTGTTGTAGTCCTGTGGCTTTAGATACTCACTTATTATTATATATGAGGTATTCCAGTTAGTTGTCTTGCAATTTACATACAGACAGTATTTTATGAAATTGACTAAGTAATCAAGTTGGCTAAGGTTAATGACGTCATAATTGAATTAAAGAAAATGTTATTCCGCATTTTAATTAAGCGTGACTTAATACGATAGTATGTTAGCAATCCGGGTTAACACGGGTTGTTACATTTTATGGTATCAGAGCACTTTCTAGGGAAAAGCCTGTATGTATTGCAATAACTTAGGATGTGTCGTTGCGTGTCTACTTTGCGTTCTCTCTGATTGGTGTGTGTTATGATAATGCATATGTGACCACATGGAGTGGGCCTGATCAACTCATTCTTTGTGTAACTTGTGCAGAGTCATGGTGCCACCAAGGAGGAACACTAGTACGAGTGAGGATCAATCGGATCCTATCCTGGCTGCATTGGCTGAGATGCAGGCGGCCCGACTAGCCGACCAGGAAGCCACGAGGCTGGCCAACCAGGCGATACTGGACGCTATTCGAGATGCGAACCGGCGAGCCACGGCAGAGGTTCTGGAGGAGAACCGGATGGCCAACATGATTATGATGAGGGTCATGTTGGAGGAGTTGAGGGCTGGTCCTGCTGCTGGCCAGTGTCCTCCACCACCTCCACCGCCTCCACCTCCGCCTAGTCAACAGGAGGACACCCAGAGTCAGATGGGTGAGGGCAGTCACTTGACGGGGGCTATGCAGTCCATCCCCGTATTTGCTGAGGATCGTGACGAGATTGATCGCCGGCTGAATGCTTTCCGCAAGCATAAGCCACCTTCGTTCGACGGATCTTATGATCCCATTGCTGCTGCCAGATGGCTACAGGCGCTGGATAAGATTTTTCGGATCATGCAGTGCACCGATCCGCAGAAGCTGTTGTTCGCCACTTACATGCTGGAGGGCGAGGCTCACGAGTGGTAGACCAACCTTTCTCACATCTACGAGATGCAGGGCCATGTGATGACGTGGCCATTCTTCGAGGAGAGCTTTCTGGGTCAGTACTTTCCTTATGAATCACAGGAGAGGAAGCAGGGAGAGTTTGACCGGTTGGTACAGGGCTCGTTGTCTGTCGACGAGTACCTGGCTAAGTTTAATGAGCTGGTCAAGTTCGCTCATTTCTGCATGGCGAGACCGACTCCTGTATTTCTCACGGCAAAGTTCCGGAGGGGACTTAATGAGGACATTGCTGGACATCTTGCTGGTTCCGCTTCGAGAGACTTTGGGGCGTTGGTTCAGCAATGCCGCGACATTGAGGACTACTGCCGTGCGAGTTAGGCCAAGAAGGCCAAGATTGAGGTGCCACAGGGTACCGGCGGTTCCGCTACCTGGAAGAACAGAAATTTTGCAAACAAGGGCAAGGGCAAACAGTTGGCGGCTAAGCAAGCGCCAAACCAGTTTAGAAAGACTGCTACTCAGGGGAACGTAGCTAGACCTCCTGCCCCCAGATGCTCGGGATACGGGAAGTCACACTTTGGACCGTGTTCTACCGGTCAGCTGATTTGTTTCCAGTGTGGCAAGGAGGGCCACTACTCCAGAGATTGCCCGACGGCGAGAGTTGTTGCAGTGCAGGCTGTGCCATTACAGATGGTTCCTACTGGGGCACCAGCCGTGCCACCTACTACAGGGCGAGTATACACACTTGATCGTCAGCAGTCGGACAGAGCTCCGAACCTGGTCAGAGGTACTGTTACCATTGGTGGTTCAGCTGTTGATGTGCTGTTTGATTCCGGGGCAACGCATTCTTTTGTTGCTACCCCTATTGCTGTGGGGCTTGAGTTGCCCAGTGATGTGCTTTCTCCACCGATGCGGGTGACCACCGCCACCGGAGAAAAATGTTTGACCTCCACTGTTCATCGCGATGTAGCGTTTCAGTGGGATGGCCGTGACTTCTCGGTAGATCTGATAGGATTGCCGATGGCCAACCTGGAGATTATTCTGGGCATGGATTGGTTGTCCAGAAACTGTGCACTGATTGATTGCTGTGCCAAGAAAGTGGTGATGTCTCCGGGTGGGTCCACAGCCAGTTCCTCACCATTCATTTCAGTCCTGCAGGCGAGGAGGGCCTTGAGAGCAGGGGCATTTGGCTATGTCATGTTGGGAGGTTTGGTGAGTGGGACACAGGAGGATCTCACTGGCATTCCTGTGGTGAGGGAATTCCTCGAGGTGTTTCCCGAGGAGATTCCTGAGTTTCCACCGCAGAGGGAGATAGAGTTCTCCATTGATTTATTGCCTGGTGTGGGGCCTATCTCATTGGCTCCATACCGGATGTCGCCACCAGAGTTGGCGGAGCTGAAGAAGCATATTGAGGAGCTTTTAGCGAAAGATTTCATTCGGCCGAGTGTGTCTCCCTGGGGAGCACCGGTCATTTTTGTGAAAAAGAAAGATGAGACCATGCGGTTGTGCACCGACTACAGACAGTTGAACAAGGTGACAATCAAGAACAAGTATCCTCTTCCACGCATTGATGATTTGCTGGATCAGCTCAGGGGTGCTTGCGTATATTCCAAGATCGACCTCCGGTCCGGTTACCATCAGATACGGGTAAAGCCGGAGGATGTCCCAAAGACAGCGTTTCGCTCGAGGTACGGGCATTATGAGTACTTGGTGATCCCGTTTGGACTCACCAATGCACTCGCAGTGTTCATGGACTACATGAACAGGATCTTCCAGCCGTACCTGGATCAGTTTGTGATCGTCTTCATTGACGACATCTTAATTTACTCCAAGAAGGAGGAGGAGCATGCTGAGCACTTGAAGATTGTTTTGCAAGTGTTGAAAGAGAAAAAGCTATATGCTAAGCCGTCAAAATGTAGGTTTTGGCTCAAGGCGGTGAAATTTCTGGGTCATGTGATTTCCGCTGATGGAGTTGCAGTTGATCCTAACAAGATTGAGGCCGTGATGGACTGGGAGAGGCCCAAGACGGTTACAGAAGTGAGAAGCTTCTTGGGTTTGGCCGGGTACTATAGGAGGTTCATAGAGGGATTCTCCAAGATGGTGCTACCGATGACTCGCCTTACCCGAAAGGAGACTCCATTCGTGTGGACACATGAGTGTGAGGAGTGCTTCCAGGAGTTGAAGGAGAGACTGACTACTGCTCCTGTGTTAGTCCTTCCTGATCCTGCTGAACAGTTTGAGTTATACTGCGATGCCTCTGGTAAAGGACTAAGCTGTGTGTTGATGCAGAAAGGGAAAGCTGTTGCCTATGCTTCAAGACAGTTAAAACCTCATGAGGAGAACTACCCGACTCACGATTTAGAGTTGGCAGCCATTGTTTTTGCTTTCAAGATTTGGAGGCATTACCTGTTTGGCATGAAGTTTGCTGTATTCAGCGATCACAAGAGCCTGAAGTATCTGTTTGACCAGAAGGAGTTGAACATGAGACAACGAAGATGGATGGAGTTCTTGAAGGACTACGACTTCGAGTTGAGGTATCATCCTGGCAAGGCCAATGTGGTAGCCGATGCTTTGAGTCGAAAATCCGTGAGCTTATCCAGCTTGATGATGAGCGACTACGAGGTGATCGAGAAGTTCAGAGACTTGAGAGTGAACTCCTTGTTTGGGGGTGCACTGCTTGAGATGGAAACAGCAGAAGTGATTAATGAGCTGATGGAAAAGATTAAAGAGGCGCAAGTGCAAAGAGAGTGCCTTGATTATGTGAAGAACCAGGACGGTATGTCTTGGAACGAGGATGGATTATTACTGTTTCAGAGGAGGATTGTTATTCCTCGAGGGCCATTGACCGAAGAGGTTATGACAGAGGCTCATAAGGGCCGGTTTACTATCCACCCTGGTGCTACAAAAATGTACCAGGACTTAAAAAAGGAATTTTTGGTGGCCGGGCATGAAGAAGGACATAGCGGTCTACGTGTCCAAGTGTTTGATATGTCAGAAAGTGAAGATCGAGCACCAGAAAACGTCGGGTAAACTTTAACCTCTTGAAATTCCACAGTGGAAGTGGGAGAGTATTTCCATGGACTTCGTGGTGGGATTGCCTAAAACTCAGGCTGGTTGTGACTCTATCTGGGTTATTGTGGACAGATTGACCAAGTCTGCCCATTTTCTTCCAGTGAAGGTGAGCTTCACTACAGAGCAGTTGGCCAAGCTTTATGTCCGCGAGATTGTGAGGCTTCACGGGGTGCCCGAGAGTATCATCAGTGATAGGGACCCGAAGTTCACTTCTCGGTTCTGGGAGGCGCTGCAGGAGGCTTTTGGTACGCAGTTGAGATTGAGTACCGCCTATCACCCTCAGACTGACGGACAGACTGAGCGGACCATCCAGACATTGGAGGACATGTTGAGAGCTTGCACGTTGGAGCAGGGATCAGCATGGGATAGGTACCTCCCGTTGGTAGAATTTTCGTACAACAACAGTTTTCATGCTAGTCTGGGCATGGCACCCTACGAGGCGCTGTATGGTAGGAGGTGTCGGACTCTTACCTGCTGGTCTGAGGTTGGAGATAAGGAGCTATTTGGCTTGGACTTTGTCCAAGATACTACCCAGCAGATCCAGATGATCAGAGAAAAGTTGAAGCAGGCACAGAATCGCCAGAAAAGCTACTATGATGTCAAGCATCGACCACTGGAGTTCAGTGAGGGTGAGCACGTGTTTGTGAAACTTTCACCTGTCACCGGTGTTGGACGGGCTCGGAGTGAGGAAGTTGAGCCCTCGGTTCATTGGGCCCTACCAGATCCTTGGTAGAGTAGGACCTGTTGCCTATCGACTTGCCTTACCCCCGAACCTAGCCAACATCCACGACGTGTTTCACGTGTCTCAGCTTCGGAAGTACATAACAGATCCTTCGCACGTGGTGCAGCCGGATGATGTGGAGGTTCGGGAGAACCTAAAGACTCCCGTCGGACCACTCAAGATCCTCGATCGAGGCGAGAAACAGCTTAGGAGCAAGATCATTCTGATGGTCAAGGTGCAGTGGACTGGGCGTAGTCCCGAGGAGTGCACGTGGGAGCGAGAGGATGAGCTTCTCCGACAGTATCCCGACTTTCGAGACAGGTATGTTTCTGATTTTGAGGACAAAATCTTTTAAAAGGTGGGGTGAATGTAAGAACCTGCACCGTTAATTAAGGTAATTAGTAAATTAATTATGATAATTAGGAAAAGATTTCATAATTGACCTAAATAATTAATATTGGGCTTAAATAATTATACTGAGTGAGTAAAAATGCTGAAAGTCATTTTTCGGAAGAAAAGCGCAGATACCGGTTCTGCTACTCGGTATAAATGCGTACCGGAAAAATATCCCAGAAAATTATAACGAATGCATGATAATTACTAGAATATTATGTAGGACTTGTAAAACAAGTTTCAAGTCAAAATAATGTAATCTGATGCCAGAACTGATACTGGCTATGGAAAAGCGCGTACCGGAAAGGTGCTCCGAAAAATAAAATAAAAATATGACAAATCTTAGAAAAATGTCTAGGTCTAGATTCCTAAGTTTGGGATCAAGATCTTTTACTTTGCTATTAAAGCTAATACTGCGCGTTATGACTTAAACCCCTATATATTCATTAGTTGGGCACAAAACCCTAGGTCTATTTTCTTCTTTACGTGAGTGTGGGCTGCAGCTTGTGTCTTTCATGCTGCCCCCCTCTTCCTTGCTTGGGAAACCACCATTTTGATCACCTTTCTCCTTTGTTCTTCACTAAAGACTTTGAGTGTGTGAGAAGACCATTTGTGAGGGTGATAGGGGAGCTTGTGAGGCTGTCCAGTTTCTGGGTTGAGTGGGTGAAGGGTTGTCTTGGGTTGTATGAGTGGTATGAGCTTGGTGTGATTACTTTGCTACTTAAAGAAGCAACCTTTGGGTAGAAAGACCAAGTCTTGTGCACCTTTTTCGTGCACCTTTGTTTGGCCTGAGTTGAGGAGCTTTTGGAGAGCTCCAAGAGCACATTATACTCTGTTTCAAGCTTGGGATTGTGATACTGCTGTGTTTGGACGTAAGAGTGGTTGGACTCTTGGCTTGGATAGCTAGCTTGCAAGGTAAGCTTTCGTGTCCTCGGTTTAGCCATTTTATTGTTCCACCATGTCCCATGGGGATGGGTTTATGCATGCTGTGTTACATGCTTTAATGTTTTGGAAATTGCTGTTGAGCTATTTATATGCAATGTGCTTTTATGAGATGCATGTGGTGTCCACCTATACGGTAAGCCTGAGTATGTGGTACATACAAGATGGTGAGGCTGTGGGTGAGGTGCAAGCGGTGTTCCTTGTACTCATGTAGGTATAGACGTATTCCTACATTTCTCTGGCCAGTAGATTTGATAAACACACATGGCATGATTAATTGCTGCATCGCATAGTTTTGGAACTTATATTGTAATTACTGTTTTTGAACTTATATTACACATGTAAATGAGCTTGGGGTGGAAGATCCTTGAGGACCCCTTGTCTTACTGAGATTTCTTGTTAGAGATCTCACCCCACGTTTGGGGACGCTTATTTCAGGATCAGGTAATGTTGAGGGCTCAGGTGGCAGGAGGCCCGAGCTGAGTTGATATGATGATATGCTGACTGCTGTTATGTTTTCCGCTTTGTTTATATTATTATGTTGAGGCTGTTGTTGGGCATTGTTGCCTTATTTGGTGAGCATGGGGTTTGTCCATGCCACATGGTTTGGCTGTTGTCTTTTATGTGATGTTGTAATTAAAGTATCAGGATTTTGACCCAGGCTACGTGTTGTAGTCCTGTGGCTTTAGATACTCACTTATTATTATATATGAGGTATTCCAGTTAGTTGTCTTGCAATTTACATACAGGCAGTATTTTATGAAATTGACTAAGTAATCAAGTTGGCTAAGGTTAATGACGTCATAATTGAATTAAAGAAAAAGTTATTCCGCATTTTAATTAAGCGTGGCTTAATACGATAGTATGTTAGCAATCCGGGTTAACACGGGCTGTTACATCCAACAAGTTCGGGATAAAGGTGATGCTGATATTGATATATGGTATGAAATCAATCAAATGAAAGGCAGCCCAATCTTAATTTTCCTCTTTTCTTGTGGCTTTCTCTTGGTTCGTCCCTTCCATTTTGCCATCCATGTGACACTCATCTTATTTGCTTATGTTCCTTGTTAGTAGAGATGAATTTGATCTATTTGATACTTGTAGGTTGCTATCACTAATGTACATGTGCGTCGTGGACTTTTGATGCTGGTCCCTGAAACCATAGAAGTTTTGGGGGGATTAGTTGATCAGTTGGATGCAGCACGAAAGCGGCTGGTTGATGAATTAAATAAGCCACCTAGGGGAAAAAGGTACAATACAAATTATTACAATAGGATTACTTGGACTAAAATATGCAGTGGAAATTTATATCTTAATGTGGAAGCTACGTTGGTGTAAACTTTCCTTTTGTTTCTATTTCTCTTGCTGGCTTTTACTGTTATAATTTATGATTTTACTGTATATAACTATATTTCTATTAAATCATGACAAAATTGTTCATTGTGTCGGTAAAACATTTTTTTAGTTAGTAATTATTAGATCACTATAATGTAAATAAAAATTAAAATTATCGCACATCCATGGACAGTTGTAATAATTAAAAAGCTTATAATAAAAATTAATGACAACTTCTTTATTAGGTACTTTGTTTATTTATATTTAAATGAATGAAAGACAATTATGCTAGGACAATTAACACTAACCTATTTATATTTAAATGAATGAATGAATAAATTGGCCACTATACTCATCCACTTGGAAACGCCACTAATAGGTAATCCTTAATTCATTTCATTTTTATGCTAAACACACTTTGATATTAATAAAGTCTCATTTAACATGTTCATGCTATTGGTTAGTGTTTTTTTCTTCTCAGTTGCATATAAGTTGTATGATGAAATGCTTCAATCCCTAGTATGCTAAATTTTGGATTCCTGTCTTTCACATTTGGAAATGAAGGTTTAGCTCCTGACGTTGTGTTTGATGTCAATTAATGATTTCATAGGGGTTCTTTATATGTACATGGGAGCTTCGGATATGAGTTCTTTGTTAGTTTTAGAACAAGCTTCATGTTTTGTGGAAGCTAAAAATTGTTTTTTTGCATCAGTGTGTATGTGTAGTAATACTTTGAGAAAGTTTCATGTATGTGTATGTGTGTCTAGTGGAGTACTCTAGGTTTATTGTTCTGTTGCTAGGACAGAGTTCTTCTCTGACTTGGGTTTCAAATACTCTTTGAAAAAACGATAATCTCAATATTATATATTTTGCAAAAGGTCTGAATAACATAAGGCACCTGAAGAATATTTACAGCCCAAAGATAATTAAAATCCCAAAGAAAATGTAATTCTAATTAAATATAAAATCCTAGATAAATAATAATTGAATGGGAACAACTTCTTTATTAACACTAACCTATTATGAAGGACAATTATATTTATATTACCACTTTATCTTCTATGCTTAAATGGCTAAAATTTATTATTATTTATTGTTTGGTGCAGTTGGAGACATTTCGCCATATATTCTCTTGTGCACATTTGCATCGACCGTTCGCTGAGATTTTTTACTTCAGGTTTTTCAGGTAGCAAATTTTGAATGAAAAATAATTGCATGCTTGTATTGTGATGACATAGTTGTATATATGTAATGCCCCATGTTGCATAGTATATCCCCTATCTTGTGTACTTTCTCATTCTTTGTTTGCTCCCCCTAAATGCATGTCCCCATTTTCTAGTGTACTACCCTCATTCTCTGGTTGCTTGTTGGAATTATTGAATGCATGTGTTTGTTTGCCACTTACTGCAGTAAATTGCATCATATATGTGGCAATTACTCGGTGTTTGCTGGTTTCTGAATTCTACTTACTATATATTCAGGAGTATGGAAGACGATCATGATAGGAGTTGGATGTACAATCGTCTAACTGATAGAAGACAACTAACTCGAGCATTCTACGAAAGAGCAAGTAACTTAGCAAGCAGACTTTATGAAGCAGCAAGCTGACATTATGAAACAAATGCAGGAACAACTCCGACTTCTAATGCAGGACAAGGAAGCCAACTGTAACAAGTCGAAGGGACCGGCGCCGGATGATGACCCTGATGATGATGATGACTTTGCTAGGACTTTAGACGCATACTAGTTGTTGTTTGTATGTTTTACTTCTTTTAGGACTTCAGAGATATATCAGATATTTTTTGTATGTTTTATTTTGTTTAGAACTTTAGAGACATTTTATTTGTAGATTTGATGGTTGTTGTTGTTCACTTTTGCTGATATACTATTTAATTTTAATTGTTTATTCAGTTTTTTTTTTGGATTTCTGTTGCTCAATTTATGTTCATTTGAATCCTTGTTGTTTACAGGAAAATTAACAAAATTTAATATATTTTTTTATTTATATTTTTTTTAATTCCAGAATTTGTGGCGAAAATTTTATAAATTCCTTTGCAAAATTCGTAGCATTTTGCAAGGGAAAATCAAAATGTTCCCTTGCAAAACTTTTAGCATTTTGCGAGGGAAAATTTTGAAAATTCCCTTGCAAAATTCGTAGCATTTTGCGAGGGAAAATCAAAATGTTCCCTTGCAAAATTCGTAGCATTTTGCGAGGGAAAATAAAAATATTCCCTTGCAAATTCTGCTACGGAAATTTGCGAGGGAAATTATACTTGAAATTTCAGTCGCAATTTGCGAGTGAAAAACACTGTAGATAAGTCTGTTGTTTGCGAGGGAAATTTACTTTTTTGTAAGGGAACTTTTCCGTAGCAATTTGCGAGGGAATTGTCATATGACAAATTTCCCTTGCAAATCTATTAGCGACGAGGGTTTTAGCGAGGGACGGTGTTCCCTCGCAAATTCCGTCGCAGACAGTTTTTGCAAGGGAATTTGGCTGTTTTGCAAGGGAATTTATCCCTTGCTGATTGTGAATTTTCTAGTAGTGTGCTTACTCTTCTTTGAATCTGACTTCTAGTCTCAGAGCCACTTTTTTCCATTTATTTTCTTTCCTTTTAGTCAAGCCACATTAAAACCTTAATAAAAGTCCCCTTGATCTACTGTGTATATCATTGAGACTTTGGAGAGTGAAAATTAATATAACTAAACATATGGTAGTGTTAATTCATTGAAGAATGAGTGAAACATATACCCTCAAACATTAGAGTGTGAGTGAATTGAAAATCCTAGTGAGGAGGTGTTTTGATTTAATTTCCATACTTTCATTCTTAAGAACTCTTGTTACAATTTTATGAGTGGTGGGTTGTCAATACTTGCTTGGTTTGGTACCTCATTATTTTTATACATTAAACCTAAATATTTCGTTGATTACGATACTGATTGAGTAACCTGTTGAAATTTCATTGAGCATATGAACTCGTCTCCTTTTGTATAGTTTTGTCTTAATTGATTGTCGGGGACATCAATATTCTAAATTTGTGAATGATTTGATAAACTTATAGTTTATCATGTTTTTAAGGACTAAAGTCACTTTTATATCTAGTTAAAAACATGAAAACTTAGAGTTAATTGGCTAAAAAGCACGGAGTTTGAATTATTGACTTATATGAGTGATTTTTGCTTGTTTTGCATGACAATTGAGTTGAATTGGAGTATTGGAGCAATGATTAAGCTTGAAGGACTTAAAGCGATAAATGAGGAGCAACCATTTAGTGAAAATCTTCTTGAAGCTGTCTTTTGGACAAGTTTTAGTATAAACAATGATGGATTTGGATCTTGTCTTATTCACAGAAGTTATAGATATTTCTTTTATCTTTTCAACGGACAAAGATCACATCAATCAGATGAGTATAGACCAAGTTATATCTAAAATATGAAATCATATTTTTACTATCAAAATAACGTGTTTTAACGCGCTCCAGCCTGTTTAATGCCTGATTGTGACCAATTAAGGCCCATTATATGGTTTTCACATAAAACAATGATTCCTATACCTATTTAAGCTATTCTTCACGAGTCTTTGAGATCACTTGACACCGGAGACATTATTTTCATCGGAGAAGTGCGTCATTTTGTTTTTGAGAGCCGGAGATGAGTCGAAGCCCAAATTAAGCTTGAAATCTTTAAGATTCAACATGCCATCACACCAATGGAGTTTGGGGAAGCTTTTTTTTTATGCTTTCTTGATTCTACTATGTTAGGCTAGTTTTCTTTTGTAGTTAAGGTTAGATGGAACCCAATCAATTCTTTATGTTATAAATAAACTTTAATGTTAAATTTTTTTTATATGGAATTAATTTTTTTTCTTCATGCCATCAATGAGTCAGATCTTTAGTGAGTGTATGACAATAGGGATGTTGGTATATGAACCATGCATGGTAAATTCATCGTAGTTCTTATGATTCTAGGGATAGACATATGAATAATGCAATCTTTATGATTTTTGTGTTTAATACTTATTTTCTTTGAAGAACAATCGGGGAACTATGATTCTTTAAAGAGAGTAAAGAATTAGGATGTCAAGGAATTGAGTCTTAATTAACTTAGGGAAATCGATTGGCGATATCAAAACGATGTTTAATTAAGGGTTTTAATTCATAACAAAAAAGAGAAATTGGAAAAAATTGAAACCCTTACTGTGTTTCTTGATTGTCATATAAATCATATTTTGCGTTATTGTTTTATTATTTAGTTTATTTTTCATAAAATTCTCTTGATCAATTGTCCAACTTAAGCATAAATAGTGTATTAGTGATTAAAATCTAATTCTTGTGGGAACAATCTCTTACTCATACACTTTGTTACTTGTACGATCGGTATACTTGCTAAGAAACATTAACCCTAACTATTTCCGATTGAACATAACCTTAAAAAACAACCCCAAGTGTTTTTGCCCAAACATTATGCACACATAAATCTTATAATCATATGATAGTCTCATTTTTTGGTCACTTGTCACATCATGATATACTTAGATATTTTTTCTAGTGCCTTTGATATTTTTAAATATATTATCAATTTGTCATCACAGATCTTAAATTTTGTCTTAAAAGTGAAAATGACGGCACCTTGACCATTTTTTTTTTTTTTTTGGGGGGGGGGGGGTTTAATCCCTTTATTCCCATTCATTTCCCATAATTTACTAATGAGATGTTTAGTAAGAGCAAATATGTACTGTTCCCGGACCAATGCACCACCACAAAGAGGGGAGGAGAGAGAGGAAGAAGGAGGAGAGAGGGGGGCAGGGAATTAATTTTCGTTTAGTAACATTGGGGAAGGAGCATCTGGTTTGAGTCCCACCACCGTGGAATCACATAATTATTTTCTGGTCCATGAGTTCCACCCCGACTGTTGCGAAGTCGGCAAAGTGTACCGATCATTCCAAGTACTAAAGTGATAAGCAAAGTATCGTCCCACGAGGATTAATGCACAAAGTACTAGTTTAACTATTCCCCTTAAGTTGGAAAATAAATTTGTTTGTATGGTGAAAGTAATTGATTTTGGAATTTTAAAACAGAATTTAAAACAATAATATTTAAAAATAGAAAATTAAGAACAATTAAATTCAAATGCATGCAAGAGTATCAAGAACGTTAAGAAAATATTGAAGGAAATTTGTAAAAAGGCCGTAGCCAGGATGCACTTCACCTCTGATCCTCCCTTATATTCCTATATTGTATTTTATAAGTAATTAATTGGTTTGCTCAGACAATTCATTATTTCCCTATAAAATAGTTGAACCCTACTGTCTTAGTGATTTCAACCCTTTAACCCAATCAATATTCTAATGTCTTAGTAATCCCTCTTGAATTAAGCATTAAGCAAATGAATTAAAAGTCCGCAATCTATGTAAGCCTATGTCTAGGTCATGCATAAATTGTTATTCTACCATTGTCCAGATTAAAACCCCAATATGTCTATAATTTAGAGTTATCAGTTCTAAACAAGATATGGAAAAATTAACATAGGTAGGATAAAACAAGCAAACTAATTAAATTATAAAAATAATATAGAAAATATAAAGGATTTACATCGGGTTCGTGATACCAACTACAAAAACAAATTAGCCAGACATAGCTAGTCGGAATGAAGAATTTTCTTGGCTTTAACAGATTAAAATAGTAAAAAGAGTTCATAAAAGCAATGAAGAAAAAGAAGAAGAATAAATGATATCTAGTCTTCTACTCTGTCGGAATCCTGATCTCTATAATGACCCCAATTGGTAAATCTTAATTAGAGGTTTAATTTAAGGATTTAAATGCCATAATTAGATTCAGTGAGAAATTTCGAGTATTTTGACTGTAATCATGACTATGTTATGAGCAGTGCGTTCTGCCGGAAAATTCACTGTCTTGCGAATTAACCGGTAGAGCTTAAATGAGCAAAATGATTTTAGAGACATAATTTGATAATTCTGACGACAAATATGAGTTCAGAATGAAAAATTGTATAGTCTGGCACTTTTCGTGAAAATCTCATGAATAGTGTTTTTACCGGGTATTTTTTACTGCTGTTAAGCAACCGATAGAGTCCAGAAACAAATAATTGATGAAATAAGAATAAGAAAGTCCAATATATGCTAAACAAGTCAATATAGGTCCAAGAAAATGATAATTTTATAATTTTTAACTTTTATAAGTAAAAGAAGTACAATTAGTGATTCACAGTGCATTTCATCAAAAACGGTGTAGAAACCATACCGTGAATTATGAATATTGTTCCTTAGGACATAAAAATTAATGTAAATTATTTTAGAAAAATAAAAATATTTACGTAGCTTTAAGTTGGTTCCGGGGCAATTTAAGTAAAAATACGCGAAAGAAAAACAACCGGTAAAAAGAGGCACCTATACCCACTCACTTAAGTGAGCACTATTCACTCACAAAATCTCTCTTCTCTTTCTTCATTCCCGTGGAGCAGCCAAGGAAAAGGGGGGTTTAGGGTTTGTTTGGTTTTGTTGATTCTCTTTGAATCTTCCATCAAATCCAATGATCCACCACATGAAATTGCTTGTAAGCCACCCAATGAACCCATTCGACCCATCAATTTAAGCTATTGTTGAGTGTGTGAAGAGTTCTTCTCTCCCCCAAATTCGTGCACTATTCATCAAGAGGGCAAAATGAATTTTTTGATGGAGATTCTCTTGGTGAAGGTCCTCTAGGCTTTGGGTAGTTGATTTGAGGTAACAAACCTCTATTTCCATGATGTTGTTTTGATTATTTATATTATAAAATTGTGTATATGTCTTGGGTGGGAAAGCATGATGTGTTCAAATATGTATTGATGAGGAATAGTTGATATTTTGGATGTATGAAATGAAAAGAAGCTTTTGTATATGTATAAAAATTGTAAAAATCCATGGAGTGGACCCTTTAGCATCCGGCCTTCATGGTGTGAGTAGGGGTTATTGTGCAAAAAAATTATATTATGTATTGTGAAGGTGGAATATGTTGAAAATGAGTGAAAATAGATGAATTAGTAAGAATGCCTATTAAAAATGAAACACTAAGGGTCATACCCCTACATTTCGGCCTTAATGCGTTGAGAAAGACTTGGTGTCTAAACTTAAAATAAGAACCTAGGGGATGCATGCCTTGGTGTTTGCAAGTTGTAAGGAAGTAAAGAAAATGTATTGTAAAAGAGGTGGGTCTTTGGAAATTCCCCTTATAGGATACGACCTATAGGGTATTTAGGGATATATTTGGTACATTTTATTTTAAATAAAATGTGTTGTAATTAATGGTATAAAAGTGATAAGTTTTGAAGAAAAATAGCATGATTGATGTGAAAATTCTTAAGAGAATGTTTGATTAAATTAAAGAACATCAACGGTTATAAAGAGGTCTAGACTTGTGTATTGGCATAGCATTGGCAAAAATATAAAGAAATGAAGATAAGCGATAAAATGTATGCCTTATGGAAAATCTAGGCATGATAGCATTTTATTGATTTGTATTTGTGGATTCTTGCTCTAGGTGTACCTAGAGACTAAAAAGGATCAGAATCTCTTGAAGAAATATAAGTAACTTGTGTCACAAGTAAGCAGATCGATAGAGCTTCAAGAGGTAAGCTCTATGTTTAAGGAGTCTTTTTCTACTTGAGTGCTCCACCATAGTTAGTAAACTATGGTTGGACTATATGACTGTGTAGACACTCTGTATAGGTGCATTCATATAGAGATATTTGATGACATGATATGATATGACATGATATGATATGATAAGACTGATTCTGATATGATTTCTGTATTGACTTTTGGTACACGGATGTCTTCTTGGGTTTTGCCTGAGATTGACAGTGTACACCTCTGAGTTACTCTATTTCCGTTTGGGGCCATCCCTTGGAAATGACGGCGCACGTCTCTGTTATGATATGATTATATGTTATGCTCAGTTATGATATCTGCTATATGTTGTATCTGTATACTCTGTATCTGACTTTCATGTAGGAGTGAGCCAGGGGTATGGAGAATTCTCTATAAACCTGGAGCTTACTGGGATTTGTAATCTCACCCCTCTTTGGGGCAATAATTTCAGGTGTACAGACTTCCGGTGAGCCTTCCTTAGGCAGGGACGCGACACGTAGCTGAGACTTTTGTCGTTCTGGATTTTTTGGGTAGCAGTAGGCTACTATTTTTTGGAGTATATCTATATAGTTACATTTCTGCCATTTTGAGGATCTGGATGTTTGATCCTTTATTTTGTATATGGCCTGTATATGTCTTGTATATGCCCTTCAGTTTGATGCATGTACATCTTTGTATTCAGGCATGTGGATATGATTATGTAGAACTGAGGTATAATTATGTATTGGATTGCATGACTGGTACTTCTGGATATGCATACTGTATAAACTGTCTATCAGGAACTCTTATGAGTGGGATTGGGAAATCCCCGGTTGTCCGATTTACAGAGGTTACTCTGCCCGATTTTCGTTAACGCCTTATGAACATTAAAAGAGAAAAAGAAAAAGTTAGCTCGTATTTTCGTAAGTTAAGTTTTCCGCTGTTTCTATTTTTATCATATGTATGTTAATTGAACCGGCTCGAGACGGGGATGTTACAATCTCCAGCGTGAGCCTCCAAGAATTCTCTCCAGCCAAAGATGATTCTGTCTTCTAGGGTTTGAGTCTCTATTTATAGACTTTTTGCCATTGCTTAGAAATTTTGATCATATCCTTATCGTATATCCGGCCCAATCTTTCCTAATCTGAATGTTTAAATTAGTGATTTTTCCGCACCTCCCACACTAGTAGCGTGGATCCCACGCTGTGAGCGTGGTTAGAAAGACTGGCTGGCGCTACTAGTGCGAATTCCATGCTGTAAGCGTGGATGTCTCTGGATAGAAAGTTCTTCTAGCGCTGTCAGCGCCACACCCACGCTATTAGCGTGGGGCTTCAGTTTTTGAGCTTCCAAATTGAACTTCTTTTGTCTTGTTTTCTTACAAAATCGTAAGAAAATCAGTGACCAAAGATCTGATTAAGATTTATCAAATTAACAGTAATTACAACCCTTTTTATCCAAGATTGATCAAGATTTCTTTCTCTTTTTGGCTCAAAATCATATATATGCTGGAGGCATATCACCCATGGAACTGATTTTAATTATTATTTTTATTTTTTTAAAATTGAACATACTTGTTGCCCACTTGTCTAAGAAGTCTCCTATAACCATGGTTCTCTCTCTCTTCTCTTTCTAGCTATATTCCCTTAAATTTCACGAAGTGTGATGAAGTTGGCATTTTTCTTTTCCTCTATTGTGTGTTGTGTATCTTCAATTTTTAATGTTTTCTTGGCATTTTATAGTTTTATGACCAGGATAAGGCCAGGACCCAGCTAACATGAGATTCCTTTGGTTTTGGCTTCTCTTTGGGTCTTCTTTTTCTGGGTTAATAATGATTGGTTGTGGGTATGTAGCATTGTTTGCAGTATAAACAAAACAAGGAGGTGAAAAATAAAAACAAGCTCTTGAACAGTCAAACAAAGCAAGAAAGGTTTGGATTGGATTTTTTATTTTATTTTGTTGTTGTTAGACATGATGATGAACTTGTAGGATCCGCTTTCGAATTCATGTAACTTTTCTGTCATTGGTAGTTTGTGGTGATGGAAAACAGGGAGAGCTCTCTAAACAACAAAGGCGACACTTGTTATTAAAAATAAAAAAATCAACTCAACTCAAGGGGGTTGGGGGCGGAACTCATGAACCAGAAAAAATAATTAAAATCAGTTCCTAGGGGATGGGCGGAGCACGAATAAATCTTTGGTACTACTGTTGTACCTGAATTCAGTACATCCCACCAATGGTAGTATTACACATGAGATGATAGAGAAAAAGATTTCCAGATGAGAGAGAATTTTGGCCGACATGTAATGCTCCCGTTGATGGGATGCATTGAATTTAGGTGCAACAGTAGCATCAAAGATTTATTCGCGGAGCACACTAGATCAAAACAAAAATTTTTATGTGTATTCGGTGAGGGTGATGGCAGTCAATATTGCTGGGCCCCATAGTATTAAATAACCCCGTTAATAAATTGTCAAAAACAAATACCATATAGAAAAATAATGGGGTTAAAACCCTCGTTTGATCAAACAGCCCAGAAATTACCCTAAGTGCTCAAATTATGGCAAAAAAATTAAATTAATGCTTTTTAATAAGGGAAAATGTTTATCCTTTTAAATGACACAACTTACATCCTTTCAATTTCACAAAGAGGTGAGACCTACAACTTTATTTTTTTTTTGTTAACTCTCTCTTAAATTGACAGCACTTTACATCCTTTAAAATGACACACACTTTTCCTTTTTAATAAAATAATTACGCATTTATTACAGTTTTGGGAATAATTACGTATTTATTGTACAATGTGACGCCCCATTTAGGCGTCTCACCCTAAGAGGAGACGCCTCATTTAAGCGTCTCTTATAAGGTGTTGACACATGTCATTTTTTTTCAAAAATAATAATAATTTAATCATAAAACTTCTGAAGGCCATAACTTTTGACTCGGGTTTCCAAATCAGGTAATTCTTTTTTTGATTCCACATAATTTTTTGAAATCTACGCAATGACGTCTAATTTTACATATTTTATTTCTCACAAACACAATTCATATTGAACCACACTGTTGGCGATATGATCAAAAGATTCTTATTTTTTTTTTATAAAAGAAATCAATTTCTGCAGGAAAAAGAACCCATCAAAGGCTATAAGTCAAACTCTTGTCAACGGTTACTGTGCTTCTTCTATAGTTTTAAACAACTTTTACAAAGATGTATTGGATTGGAATTTTAATGGCTTATTTTTGGACAAAAAAATACAACAGTATTCGATTAGGACTTTAAAGGATTGAAAAAATTTCACGTGATATTCAATCAAAATTTTAAACAAAGAGAAAATAATCTTATGGTATTCAAAAATCTGAAGATTTTAGTGAATTTTTTATTTGTGTAGATTTCGTGAAACTTTTTAGTGTAAAATACAAATAGGATTAGGGTTGGCAAAACGGGCCAACTGGGCTAGACCCGGCCCAACCCGCATTCAACCCAAAAAAATGGGTCGGGTTAGGGCTGGCCCGAAAAGGGAAACGAGCCAGAAAACCCAACCCAGCCCGAGCCGGGTTAGGGTTGGCTCGCGGGTTGACTCGATAATCAGCTCGCGGGTTGGCTCGGGAAAAAGCTCGCGGGTTGGCTTAAAAAAAGCTCACGGGTTAGCTCGAAATAATGCCAGCGGGTTGGTTGGCTCGAAATATTGTCAATGGGTTGGCTCGCGGGTTGGCTCAAAAGCTTTTCCTTTTTTTGTTTGTTCTTACACTCTTTTTTTAATTGACTTGGTTTTATTTTGAACGGAATTTAAAGTTGTTAATCTGTGCAAATTGTTACATCTATACACACAGCTTGTGGCCAAGTTGGAATTGAATAAGTTCCATAAAAACAAAGATTGTTCCCAATGTTGTCTATTTATATTATGTTCAGCAACAGCTGATTAAAAATACACCCTTTGTGGAAAATGATCATCAACGGTAAGAATTTTGATTACCAACAAACTAAAAAATAACCTACCCAATATCCATTTATATGTAAGTTCATAATCAAAGCCAACGAGTATGCTAGCAGATAAATTAACAATATACAACAAATGGACTCAGACGTACATAACAAAGGAAAAGTATATGTAATCATGGAAACAAGAATCATAACTTTCTCATTTCTCAACGAAATGCATCCGTTTCAAAGCCAAAACCGCTTCAGATCTTTTCTTCTTTCTAACTCATAACTCATTTCCGGTTGGGGTTTATTGTGGAAAGAGATATCCTCATGCAAAGATTTTGTGGGTTGTTTGAGAGGTTCCCACTCCATGGAATCTTGAAAGGAGTTGCTCTCATCGTTTTAGGGTGTTGTGTGGTGAGTTTCCAACTCTTAAAACTCCATTTTCTTGAAATTTTCGAATTTAGGGTGATGATGAATAGTGATTATCCGAGAATTGATATTTTAGGAGATTAATAGTGATTGGTTGTTATTGTTTCATGTTGTAGAGTTGATCGCAACGTTGTTTTGAGCAAATTCCACGGATTGGAATCCACATCCGCTTAAGTTGGGGATTTGTGGATTTTTCATATTGAGGTAAGTCATGGTATGGATAGTTAGAGAGTGATTTGGACATGGCTCCCTTTGTTAAATATGCTTGGGATTGGTTCCCGTAAAAAGAAAAATTATGAAATGGCCGTTTATGACACTTTGATAAATTGGAGTAAAAATCAAGTGTAGGCTTCTTGTATGTGTAGTCATGGAAATTTAACGTGGTAGACTGGTATATAGGAATACTGATCGTCTTCACATCTTAGAACTAGGTTGTGACTTTGTGAAAGATCGTGACTCTGTGGACACGATAATTATTGGAGGACACTGCTTGCCAGGTAAGCTTTTGGTCCTTGAGGTTAATCCCTCATTTGTTCCACCAGACTCCGAGGGAGGATGGTAGTTTGATATGTTATGCTGAAAATAAACTGTTATATGTTGCATGTATATGTATTTATGTTTTTTTGCCACATAAGACAGTGTTTCCTTATGTGAGGCATAAGACGGTGTTTCCTTATGCATAATATGAGACGGTGTTTCCTCATATGATATGTTGCAAGACGGTGTTTCCTTGTGTAATACATACTTGTTATATTCTCTGGCTAGTAGGATTATATTATTGCACACTGGATTGTCATACATATTCTGATGCATGCATGTATTTTTATACTGTGTTTATACCAGAAGTGAGCTTAGGGGTGGAGGAGCCCTCCAAGGGTCCCTAGCTTATTGAGGTAATTATATTATCTCACCCCGCGTTATGGGGATTACCATTTCAGGTACAGGGGCTGATGGTGCTGAGGCATCTCGTGGCAAGAGGCCAGATCAGAGATACTACTTGACATGATTGTCACGACCTTACGGATATTTAGATTTGTACCTGACATACTTTATTTTGAGTTGTGCATGCTGTTAGTGATACATGCTCAGGTCTATGTTACTTATTTAATTGCATCTATTTTGTTTATTTGTTGTAATTATATAAGTAACATCTTGAACATTATTTTGAGACAGTATGATTATGAGATAGCCTATGCCATGGATGGCTGGGTAATATGGTTTATGTCTGGATTATATTAAACTGTCAATCAGGTTGAAATTATCATAGTGGAAATTATAATACAAAGGAAATGCTGTCCGTTTTATTTTGGCCATGGAAGTAAAAAGGTTTGCAATACATAAGGAAAAAGATAAAAAAAATTAGTTAGCTTCTGCATTAATTAAGTTGAGCATGTTGCGCTTACCAATGTTGTCAAACTCGAGTTTCTTCGTAGAAACGGAAAAGGGTTGTAGAAACATAAAACGTAGAAACGACACGAAACGTAAAGTTTTTACTTTTTTTTTTGGGTAAGCAAAAGTTTCTACTATCTATCTCTTAAGGTTAACATACAAAATTATATATATGCATGTAAGAAAAATATTACATAATGAACATGTGTGTTGAGTCACTCATCTATCTAAAAAGGAAAATTACTTTTCATAACCAAGTATCAAAATTATAAACAGTGATAATTAACAAATAATGGATAAACAATATGCTCTAACTGCTTTATTCACTCTGCCGATTTTGGATCATCGCTCATCGGGATATAATTCACTTCTTTCAATGCACACAATGATCCAAAAACATAAAACGATTCTCATAGCGTAACATATAATATAATTGTAGATTTATTAGACATAATTATAAAAAAAATATCCAAACAAAAAGATATTAAGATATTGTGAATATGATTTGTGGAAAACGAAAATTAGGTTCTTTTTATTAAATTTTGTTTAAAGTAAAAACGGTAAAAACGTAAGTTTTTACCGTTTTTACACGGCGTTTGAACCATTTTTTACCAAGGATAGTTTTTAATTGAGTTTTAACACGCATCACTCTATTAAAAACGTAAAAACTTAAGTTTTTACGTTTTTACACTAGTTTTTGACAACGATGGCACTTACTATCATATGAATGTTAATTAACCGACTGCAGACGGGGCGTTACAGGGTCAGTGACCCGATGGGGTCGACCCTTGGGTGGGGCGGGATTTTAAAACACCGGGTCAAATCCAAGAGAAGGAACGAGAAAATGCTAATGCGTGGAGGACTAATATAGCTTTAGATTTGTGGAGAGATGTTGTATAATAATTTTGAATGTTTGTTAAAAATTATATTATGTTTTACTTTTTTTATTAATATCATTAGATTTATTTGTTATTTTTTTATCGACTCTTATAATTTTGAATGTTTGTTAAAAATTCATATGATTTTTAAAATCTTATAAATTCATATTATTTTTTCAAATCTTATAAATACTACAAAAATTCAACCTTATGAAATTTTGATTATAAAATAAGTCTTCAAAACCCCTCCAATTCTAAATAATCTTTTAAAATCTATAAAAAAAATTATCTCAAAAAAATCTTTTAAAATTCTAATCGAATAGAACCCTACAATGAGTACGGAAGCTTATGTCTAATCTCTAAAATAGCATAATAGTTGGCTTCGTTAATAATATGATACATCTCAACATCATAAATAAATAAATAAATAAAAAACTTTCAATAGCAATCATATTTTTATGAAAATTGCTAACGAAAAATATATAAATACTCATTAAAAATATTTTCTTTAAAAATGTTCACCCTATTTTCATTCTTGAGAAATATCTCCCTAAAATTTTTTGTACTGCTATTAAAAAAGTTATTAATAACACAAAACAATTTTATGTTCAGATAATTGTTGTTACTGTAAAACTCATTTACCAAGATGATATAAAGATAGTGTTTTATAAGAGTTATGTTGTATGAAAAGTGATTGTGTTATGTTATAGAGATTCATTTTGCGTGCTTGAGTTTTTTTTTTTTGCTGCGGGCCCCACAAAATGTTGTGTGTGTGTGGGAAATTTTTTGTGGTAATCTTAAATGGGACCGGTTATATTTACAACCCAAATTGTTTACAAACTCTTACAACCATATTTGAACCGTTGATTTCCGTCAATTAACGGTTGTCATTTATTGCAAATTAATAATTAATTAATAAATTTGATTTGCGAAAATCTTAACCGTTGATTGATGGAAATCAACGGTTAAGATATGGTTGTAAGAAGTTATAAACGAAAATAGGTTGTACATATAACCTTCCCCATCTTAAATTAGGGATGATAAACCCCTTCCCCATCTTAAATTAGGGATGATAAACCCATAAAGATATTGATGAAAGAAAAGGGTAGAGAAGATTTGGAATTTTGCGTTGGTTTTGAGTTGGGACATTCATAACTCACACGACAATGGGTTCGCAGCCCATTCCACAAAGGACCAAATCAAGACATTTGTTTGGTTTGGTCTTCTTTGCCACACTGTTGTTCTGACATGTCATATTCAATTTTGAATTCACCGGCTTCCCTCTGAAAAAAAAAGGTTTTTTTTTTTTTTTAGCAGGAGTGCCCCATCAAGTGTTTGTGAAAATGCCAAACAGAAAAAAATCATCCGTCCATAACCCCAACAACCAATCCACAACCCCAAGAAGGTCCCCGAGGTTACTCCTCCTCCAAAACAACCACAACAGTCCCCCAGCGCCCAACCCCGAATCCGCCAAATCCAACGATTCCACTAAGAAATCATTGGTCGAATCCAGAAACTGCACTGTTGGGTTGAGAAGATCTCCCAGGTTGAACAATGGGGTCGTTGGGTTTTCCTCTCTTAGACGATCTCCCAGGTTGTCCAATCTCGAACCCCACGGGAATGAGCAAATGGATAAGAAATCAAGTAAATCTGATGGATTTTCCTGTGATTCGGGGAAATCGAGGAGAGTGAAGGGTAGTGAAGCAAAAACGAAAGAAAATTCCATGGTTACTGATGAGGGACTTGCGGTTGAAGGTGGAGGGAAAGGGAAGGCGAGAAATGGAGACAGGATTGAAGTTGGAGTGAAGAGGAAGCGAGGTGGCGAAGAAATTGCCAAAGGGTGGACAAAAGAACAAGAATTGACTCTGCAAAGAGCATATTTTGCTGCAAAGCCCAGCCCCCATTTCTGGAAGAACGTTTCTAAACTGGTATGGTATTCTTTTCCCTGTCATTCTTGTTATATATTATTCTCTGTGTGTGTATATATATATATATATATATATATATATATATATATATATATATATATATATATATATATATGAGTAGATCCTTTGACATCAATTTCAATTTTGACACCTCTGATAGCTGATAACCGTTAGATCAAAAAATATCAACGACTCTGATTTGTAAGTATCTAAGTTGATATTTTTTGATAAATGGGGTGTCAAAGGATCTACTTATATATATATATATATATATATATATATATATATATATATATATATATATATATATATATATATATATGCGTGTGCCTTGGTGTCTTTGATAGAGGCTGTAGTTGAAAGGTTTGACTTGGTTTGGCTTCAACTGTGAACTCAATTTGAGAATGTTGTTGCAATCTTACTGAAATTTGCAAGTTTTATTCTTGAGAGTGGCTTCTGCAATCTTGAAAGCTGACAGTTATGTGCTTTGCATTTTTGAAAAGTTTAGTTAATTTCTGGGGTTTAGGATCACACAGAAAGTGAAACAGTTTGCTTTATTTTGAAACACCTCAAGGATGAAAACTTGGTTGATGATTGCCTTAATTTTGTTGTCTTTGTTAATGTTCAAAAAAAGTTTGATGCTGGAAGTGTCACCCGAGATCTTGCATGTTCTTTGTTAGCTGAGGATAACGGTGGATAAATGATTATGTAATTTGGAAGGACAAACGTATAGCTCAGTGAAATGTTGATAACTGTTTTTGAAATGGAGTTGCTATTCATAAGTTCTCCGTATGTATATATCTCCTAATGAATAAATGCAAATTCATAATTTATTGGTAGTTAGTTGCAGATGGATGAGAATGATCCGCATCTTTGGGTCTAGCATATAGCCATTTTTTATTCTTGTATGTATTTAATCGTTGCCATACAAAATTTATTGCAGGTGCCCGGAAAGTCCCAACAAGAGTGCTTTGATAGGATTCACCGTGACCATATAACACCGCCTCAATCTCATCCTCGGTCAAGGGCAAAGACAATTAAGTCATCACCCCTTCATAAATTCTCAATATCTGCAAGTAAACTGCTCAAACCAATTGATAAGACTGTTAGACGATCAAATTTTCTCAAACCGAAGAACTACATTACCCAGAAGTCTATTGAGAAGCTGTTACAGCGCCATCTTAAAGTTGATCAAGACCGTGAAGGGGACATTTTTTCTGTTCTTGAACCCAACATTGATTTTTCTTCTAATACCGTTAAGCCTTGTGAAGGACTTTCTACTCCGAAACAGCTAAAGGAAAATCAAGGGTTGCTGCAAAGTTGCGCGGAAACATTGTCTTCAAGCCAAAAGAAGCCCCTTTCAAGATTTAGTAGCTCGAACGTTACAAATCTTGTTAGTCCCGCTGTACTAAAGCAAGTTAAAAACAGGGAACTGCATGAGAAATATATCAATCAATTACGCTGTAGGGAAGCTAGGAGAAAAGCAACCTCTTCACGGACACAAAAGCCAATAAGTGGAAAAATTATTGGAGAAGGAAGCAGCATTCAGACAAAGGATGTAGTTAAAGCTGCAAAAGTTGCCTTGGTTTCTGAAGCTAGAGAAGCTATCAATAAGTTTCAACAGTCACAAGTCAATTTCATGGACGACTCATATAATTCTGATGAGGACAATGATGATTGCTTTGGAGTTGAAGATGAAAGTCAATAGGTTTTTCTCGAGTTAACTGAGTGAAATATAATTGACACATTGCATGTATAGTAGTTTGACTTGAAGTTTTATACGCTTGTAGCCTTGTCAAAATCTAATTTTTCAAAAAACCTAGATTTTGTAACATTTTTTCTGTGGTTAATAAAAACTAGCAATGCACGTTTTTCTTGTTCCATACCTCCATCATATTCTGGCAATGAGAATATTCTTGATGTGTTCTATAGCAATAATTGTCTTGTATTCGTCTAGGTACTTAGATTGAAATATAGATTGGAAGATCAGAATGAGAAAGTCCTGCTTCGATTATCTTTTAATAATAAGCTCTAAGTACACCACTTTACATATAGCAGCTACAGTTTCTATATGATATGACGCTTTTATATTTTGTTGGGGACTGTAAATACCATTGGTGCAACTTCTTTGTTCTGCATTCGGTCGTGGCTTTATATATTTTTAAATGAATTCCACCTTTATGTCCTGCCTCTTTGTTTAAGAAAGTGTATTTTCATCTTCTTCTTTTTTTCTTTTTCTTTTTCACCACTACTTGCTAGCTGTCCAAAAAATTGTTTAAACCCCAAGTCATACTTATTTATGATGTTAGTTTGGATGGGAAACTGGAGCACCCATTTGAATTTATGAGTTGTTTTAGGCGTAATTGGTTATGGTCTCTCTTGGGGACATTGGATGAAATTGGGCTGATATAATCACAAATCGTGGTGAATTCTAGTCTGAGTAGTAATGGATGTTTGATAGGATTGCCAAGGAAAATTTAAAGGCGAAAGGTACTGGAAAATCTTTCTCTCCAATATTCTGGAGCTGCAGGAGTTCTGCCTAATCTAATACAGCTGCCACTGTATAGGATTCTAAAAGTATATAGTATATTAATTTATAGTAGTTGAATCTTACACTATGTTACAAACATTGTGAATAAAGATGTATCGTGTGATCTTGACTCGAGTTAATATTCTTTTCTGCTTAGTGCTTTCACTCCTGCCAATCAAGTGCAACATCTAAATCTCAATTTATTCATGGTCTACCTTTATCTGTTAATCATTGGCAACTGGCAAGTGAAAGGAATCGCATTATATTTTTAATTAGTTTGTTATTCTTTTATGTTAAGATGTGCTTTGCTTGCTTGCGTTAAGTGGTAGATTATTTTGTTATTGCATGATGGCTGTGTTTAAGGCTTTTGTTATTTTAAATACATTCGGAGAAATATTTCTTGTGTCTTGTCATCTTAATATTTTTGACTAGGAATCTGTGTCTATTTCATGTTTTTTACCTTGTCGATATTTGTAATCTGGACATCTTTAATATCCCATTTTTTCCATGCGTGCTTAATGCGAACAAAATCAGAGTAAATATCCTTTTTGGTCGTCAGTAAATTTCATGATACCCACTTTAGTCCCTAGCAAATAAAAGGGCTATTCTTGATTTCTAATAGATTCAAAATGGATCTATTTTAGTCATTTTGAGGTACTAATGTGGGTCTTTTTTAAATTCATGAGGGACCACGATTTCTTCTAAATGGGTTCATTTTGAATTTCTTAGGAAACATTAATAGTCTTTTTATTTGCTAGGGACTAAAATGGGCATCGTGAAATTTGTTAAGGACAAAAAGGATATTTACTCAAATCTTTAATATATTAGCTTGTTTTCTTGAAATCTGTACAAAAGCGGTTTGCCTTTTCAATTTTATTTGGAAACTATTCTTGCTTATTATCTCTTGTAACAAGTTTGTGAATGATTTTCGTCCAACTATATTTTAAGTCCATTTTTTCTCCCTTCTTCATGGATTGATGCTTTTATATGTTGAAGATGAAGGTCTGTTCCATCAGGAGAGTTCTATTATCATCTAACATTAACTCGGCAAGTCCCTCTGCGGAAATAGTTGATCTGATCACTTAGTTTTCTCCATGATGCAACATTCATACTTGTAACATGGCATACCTTATGGATTGGCTGAAATCAAATAAGAAAGATGGATTGTATTGTAACCTAAAGAAGAGAAGCAAATAAAGTATGATGAATAGCATGGCTAATTTTCACTTCATCTCTATTCATGGTTTTTGTTCTCTTTACCTTGCATAGCTAAGATTATATGGTTCTTGGTTTGTGTTGACGTTAGACTGATAGTCACAGTCTGATTTGCTTTATGGTTGACTTGTCATTAGAGGTATTACAAAATACCAAGTTAGCCGTATTTCTTGTCATGCCACTGCCAACTGTTTCCTCCTGTTTTCTACTAGTTTGCATCCTCCAATTTTTATGCTAGGTAACTAAACAACTTAACCTTATGCTATTCGTTGATCAATAGTTTTTTTTTGTTAACATGATGAGTAGTTTTTTGAAGTCCCTAATTCTGGCTCATTATTGTTGTTGTACTTACGAATATTATCAGGTTCAGTAATTCTGCAGTTATCATGCATTTGCAGTTAACTTTAGAACTTTTAAAGGCACCAAGCTGTAGCTTTCGCTTCCTGGAAATAGAAACGATCTTATTCATTTCAATAGTAATACTGTAATAGTAAGGAACTGATGTACACAACTTAACATTCTTGATAGTCCTTCGAGGGTACTACCTCATCTTGCAATTATTGAGAAATAATAAAGCAACTAGCCAATAATTCATGTTATAAGTGGTTGTTATGCAATTCATTTAGCAACCTTGCTTCTCATATAAGTGTTAGATATATGAATGACAAGAATCCTTTTAAAATTGTGTCATCTACTAGGTTGTGTGGCCACACACAGCAAAAGGATACAGATGACACAATCATTTGTTTAATGTCCGAGAAAAGAAATTTCGAAACAGCCGCATATTCAGGAATCTATTAAAATTAGTTTGATTCCACTTATCGGTTTTGCAACAACTCTCCATTTTAAATTGCTACTGAAAAAGTGGATTTTTCTGGCAAGGACAAAGTGAAGCTTGAACTAAAGATACCCCATTATATGTTAAAATACAGGGTAAAGCTGTAAGAATGCAAGCATCAATCAAAGCCAAGTTATTTGGAATCTCATTAACACTCTAATCCCTAGAATTACACTAGTAAATTTTTGCTTTTAAACCATCTGCAAACTCCTAGAGACATCTTCCACCATAACCTGCATTTCTGAATAGTGCTTGCTTAATCTCTTCAGGGCTCATAAAATTTCTCTGCTCGGCTACCTAAGACCATAAGACCAATAAGTTAAAAGAATTAAGAAACATGTTTGATTTCAGGCAAGTAAACAAATATTGAGCCCATTAAAATAGGTTAACAATCACCTCTGAGCAAGATGCTTGCATTGAAAAATCATTGAAGCTGCTTATAACACACTGGTGAATCTCAAGGCCTAATGCTTCTAAGGTGTTGACTGTTGACAGCAACAATCCCGGCTTTGTGGCACAGCAGATGCTGATCCTCGTATCCTGTTCTCTCCTCTCAACATCAAACTGCAAAAGCATTAAAGTTTTCATATATTTATTCAGGAACTTGGTCTGTGCTTATGCATCAGTTCAGAGTTGACTGAGTGACACTATAGCTAAACCATACCTTGGGGGAATTTCTTACCATAACTTCATTTGGCTTTAGCTCCTTAGAAATGCCCAGGAAGTTTATCTGATTTGTTCCTTCCTCCATTTCTTCTTCTTGCAACTTACCAATCCTTTCTAGAAGCTCTTTCATGTAATCAATGGTATCTCCAAGAATGGAGGTCCTGTCCATCTGTCAAAGTTTATGTTCTCATTTGTTAGTTCAAAGGTCATAGAGCAAGTAAATAACAACAAATGAAAGTGTTGGTCATGGTTTATCATGCAAAGGGCACCTACTTGAGAAAGCTAATTTGATTTCTATGGATTGAGACATTGATAACAAGGAAAATGCACATAATATATCTTTTGAATCACCTTGCTGATCTTAGGGACTATTGACCTTAGCATGGAAAGACGGTCATTCAGACGCTTTCTTCTCCTTCTTTCTGCCATGAGATTCTTTGAGGGCTGCCCTTCAAGTTTTTTGGATTTTGGTTTCTTCTCTCCACACATGCCCATGTTGAAGGCTGGAATCTCTGTAGCTTGTTCCTCAACTTTGCAGCTATTTTTTATTTGTTCCAAACTCTGCTTGTTACTGCCTAGAAAGCCAAACTCTTCATCCTCCATTGATGGGTTATCCTCTTGTGGCAAAAGTGGTGCTGAGTCATTATTCCTGGTGTATGATGAATCAAGCTCTGGCATTGTGAACCCGTCAACAAAAGGGTATGCTGCTTCACTGCCATAAGGACATTCAAATCTATGGTCTAATGGTGTTGAAAATGCAGCAAATGAGGGATTTAAAGTAGCTAAAGCTGGGTTCTCATCAAAAGAGTCAAAGCTCCACCCACTAGGAAGCATCTCGTTCAACCCAGTGGACAAAGCATTCCAAGTGTCTTTTCTTGGAGCAAGTAGTTCCTCCAGAAAACCAAGTTGAGAAAGCTCCATCTTTGGTTCTGTTTTTCTCTCTCTCTTCCTCCCTCTTCCCTCTTGTTTAGAATTGGGTAAAAAACTCAGACACAGGAGGCTTAATAAGATGAAGTTGAACCAAATGGGATGAGTTTGTTTAAATAATAGTGTATTATGTAATAAGCCTAGTAGGGTCCATTCTTCTATCAAACACCTATCATTACAGAATGTATTACAGTGATAAGTCTTGTGAAATAGCACCTAGATGTAGCCTGGGATAAAAATGGAATCTTGTTTTCTCTCTCTCACTCTCAAGGTGAATTAATGTCCTTTTCACCGAAATAATCACCCAGACAGAATTTGTATTTAATTCCAATTCCTTGAAAACTTTGACCCACAATTCTGTCTTTAACGAAAATGGGTGGAATTAGCATCATAGACTGTCAGGTACTTATTCCATTTTTAATACAACCCCCCTCACTCTTTCATCTTCAAAATGAAATAATGCATCTCTCCCTCCCATATGATGCCCTCTACACTCTACTCTATACACAATTGTCAATAGTTTTGGTTATTCTATAGAATTTTTAATAACTTTAAGGTAAATTTTTATGTACTTAGAAATATTACAATTTGCAACATTGTTAATTTCATTAACAACCATTCCATTTTTATTTTTATTTTTAAATTTCTTCATGTTATCAGTTTCCTTTCATGCCAGCCTGTTTTGTCTTCAATTAAAAAAAAAAGTGAGCCAATTTTTTTAACAGGAATGCATTTAAGAAAAGAAATATTTAAGTCATTTTGTTTTGTTTTGTGTGCATTTCTTTTGCATATTTTATGCATCTTGGACAAGGAAAAGAGTTTAATAAGAAAGTAATTGTCTCTTCTTATACTAGAATTAGTTGTTTCTTTAATGAGTTAAAATTTATCTCCGGTGGATAGTTTTGTTATAGGTATCACACAACCCAGTATAATATAAAATACATGGTTACAATCATTCATCGTTCTATATCATTGCACTCTAAAAAAGCTCATTTCAACTGATAAAATTTCTGTGGTACGGAAATCAAGCCTTGTGAATGATGTCAGTACAATATAAGTTTATAAGGTTCAGAAAATTGCACTTAAAATCTTCAAATGCTTACAATTTTCACCAACTCCCGAGGCAAGAGGTGAAGCATGAGATCACGTTGATAGAGTACTGTAGCATTGTGCTAGGCGACAACTTATGCATACAATATATGCTTGCATGGGTCTGGATTTTGTGAAATCACGACGCATTTCAGTGTGAGAACATGGCAATGTGCAAAACCATGTTCACGAAATCATGATTTTATTTTTATTTTTATTTTTTATTTTTTCAAATTATTTATCTGTCCTTGTGAAGGGCCGGCTTGACTCAGCGGTAAGCTTGCTTGCCGTGGTGTGACAGGTCGCGGGTTCGAATAATTCTCTCTGCAAAAAGCAAGGGAAAGACTGCCTAGAGTATTCCCTTTCCCAAATACTCACGTGTGTCGGGCCTTTTTATTCATCTGTCCTTGTAACTGTAAGAATCCAGTAATGTGCCAAAGATGAATTTCAATAGCAAACAGTGAATAATCGCGTGACCAAATTGTTCTCTCAATCAGATGTTAATTAACTTGCTTATTACTATGCACAATCATATCCAGATTAGGTAACCAAATTGCTTTCTCAGTTATATTTCATTTAAATCCCAATTTGGCGACGGTAAGCAAATATTACTATAACAAATTCCACTACTTCATTCATCAATTTCGGGTCCAGACTATTCTGGACTATATAGGTTGTCATATGAAGTTAAAATTGCTCATCTGTCAATATCAGCTATGATGCACCAGAATTGCCACTAGGCCCACCACTGATTGTTTATAGCGTAAATGTAATGGCAATTTTTTTTGTATTTTATTGGTTGCAAGACATGTTTGAAAATAATGGTGTAACAAGGAGATTTGGGTCGTAGCTGATTATCATTGACGTGCATTTAATGTGCACAGTGATCAAGCAGCACAGACTCTGAATGCTTATTGACTGAAAGGTAGTCATCAATTCTGAATTTCTGATCACATTATGGAATCATATCCCTCTTTAGACCATGAATTGGCTTAGGAGGAAATTATTCTATTGTTTTATATTTCTCATTTAATATGAGAATTCAAATTTTCTTACACATCCTTTGATTTTTGTACTGACATAAGTCTTATATCTAATTTTTTTTAACACATGGATCCCACATGTTTTTTATCTCTACAACATAAAATTTCAATTCTCATTTAACATGATAAATATAAAATCCTTATTGTATATACAGATTATTTGCAAGGAGAGATTTCAGGGCTATGCTTATCTTATCTCATTTGCAAACTTACTTGTGGTTTATTTTTTGTTATATTGTGGTTGAAGTTGAAATAAAGAAATACTATAGAGTAAACAAACCCTTCATTATTAATTTTGCCTGAGATTTATTCTTCTATTATACGTTTTAGATCATTTATACGTATTGATTATGACAAAGGAACAAATAGTGTAATGTTTTAAGGATTAAAGTCAAAGGACAAGAGTAATGTTTTGGACTTAATTTGGGGGAAATGTACCTCTTATTCAATTTGCGTATTGCCTATGCTTATGGGGCATGCTACATGGGAGTTGGCGCTGATAGTTTGTAGTTTGTTTGTCTGTCTGTTTTTTTTTTTTCCTCCGTCGTATAAAAAGCGTTCGTTGACTTTATATTGTTAAGAATTCTCCAATAAAATTGTAATTTTGACAATTAAATATTTTTATTTTGAAATTTGTAATAGACATTTTACTAAGAGGAAAGTTATATTTACAACATATTTTTATTTACATCATTTTCCAACCATATTTTAATAATTGATTTTCGTCAATCAACGGTTATTATTTTCGCAAATTAAACTCATTAATAAATTATTAGTTCACAATAAATGATAACGTTTAATTGACAGAAATCAATGATTAAGATCAAAACAAAAATAGGTTATAAGTATAACGTTTTTTTTTTTACTAAATATCATAACTTGATGGAGTGTATATATAAAGTTTCGGGATTCAGTTATAGAAACAATAATCTCATGAAATGAAATTTAATAAATATATGGCATATTAAATAGAGGAGGGATATTTTTATTATCAAAATTTTTCATACCAACTCAATACCTATCTAATCACCATTGTATCAACATTTTCTCTCTCTTCAAAAACTTTTTAACATTCTCTCTCTTTGATCCAATGATGATTAGATTGATAGTAAGTTGGTAGTGAAAAATTTTGGTAGTAAGAATATCCTCCCACTATTAAATATGAATTTAACATTTCCCTAGTGACTGTATATAAGATATATCCGGTAAGCTCAAAATGATATTATTTTGAAATAAAAAAAAAAGTTTTGTTATTTTAATTTATTCTGGAATTATATTATTCTTTATGATTAATTTTTTTCCACACAACTCCAAAGTAACGTCATTTTGGAATCCATAGAGATAACTTTGTCTTCACTCTCCAATGACCGGTGAAATATTAAACCCATTACATTTTTTATTGTTTTTAATTACGGTTAGAGAAACATAAAATTATTAATATAACATTATTCAACAACTTAAGTTTTTTGGGTTGATTTGATTATTTATAGGATTCATTTTTTAAAAAATTACTTTCGATAATTTTTTTTTAATTTTCACGAAAACTTTATTGTTTTGGAGGAAAAATCATGATTTGTTTGCAATTTTAATTTATTTCAGGGATATAATAGTCTTTATCATTTTAATTTTTTTACCCTCAAAACAAAAATCATCTCGATAAACATTAAACAAAATTATCTAAGGGTTTTCATTTCCTCCTTTAACATAACATAACAAACTTTCTACACACACAACATTTAATGGGCCCCACACATTTTAAAACAAAAAAAAATGGCACGCAAAACGAATCTCTATAACATTACACAATCACTTTTCCTATAACATAATAAACATAAAACCCATTATGTAAAGTAATAATAGATATTTTTTCCCTTCTTTATATAGTATGAGACTATTATATCCTTCAGAGATTAGAATGCATGATTTTTTTATTGCCGCACCATTGTTGGAAGCCCAAAGTATTTTTCTGAAAATGCCAATTAGGCTCGAAGATGGGGTCTTACTTTGTTACAAATCAAGATGAATGATTTTTCAAAATTAACCCTTTGCCAAACGCAGTGCCATAGAGGTAGATAATATCAAGAATAGCATGCAAATCTCCATAGAAGCTTTAGAAGAAGAAAAAAAATACTACTTTCGTTAAAAGAGAAAATATAAGTAATCATATATTGGAACAGCTCTACATAGTACATACATGCAAACCAGAAAATAAGTGCCTAGATTCTGTTTGGCATAAGAGGGAAGATAGCCCTTCAGGACAGGATAATAACGGATCACCTTATCTCAGTCCACAATATGGGTGCAAAAAAACCGCTGGCATGCCAACCAACATAATACTTTAGGCAGATTGATCCGAACAGTAAGTAACCAAAGTGATACATTTTTTTTTTTCAAATTTTTACTCAAATGTCATGCGAAGAGTTTTTTTTACTAGATTGTCATGTGTCAAAGTTGTTACGACTAATAGCAAATTTGATTAGCTTATGATTTTATGAAACATGGTATATTTTCACAGAAAAATTGACTGAACTAAGTTCGCTACCCGTGGTAGTAGCGAATTTGGTATGCTATGCAGCATACTTTCGCAAAAAAAAGTTGATTGGATTAAATTTGCTATCACTGGTAGCTTGTCACGCTAATGAAAACGTGACACGTGGCCTAACCAAATTCACTATCAGTTGTAGCGAATTTCGATACGTGACATTATGATAAAAAATATTATTCGCGTGATATTTACATAAAAAATTGTAAAAAAATGTGGCACTTTGCTCATTATTCCGGATTGATCCTTCTAATACAAAAGTAAGCGAGGAAAAACCAAAATAATGCAATTTTAAAATATATTACCAAAGCAATGCAATGCATTCTGGATGGATGGAGGGTGCAGGACTTGGTGAATCATGTGATCATGTCATATGTCGGATGTCAACAAGTCCAGGGTCATATTTCGAACAAATATTTCGTATCTAAATAGCTTGAAATATAATCCCTAAACTTATTTAGCGTTCGAGACGTGATATATATGATGTAGCAAGTCCTGCACTCCACCAATTCGAAACACATTACATTATTTTGATAACATTTGTTTTTTTTGGATAACTTTGATAACATGTTTTAAAATTGCATTATAAGATAATTTTAATTTGAGAAAGCATTAAAATGGAATAATTTAGGTCCTTTAGGTTAAAAACGGAACACAATTCATATTAATATTAATTCATCTATCTGCTGCAAAGCCCGACTTTCTCATAATCATCCCCAGTTATCACCATTCAATCCTATTATACGCCTTGCACATATCCAACTTCATGGCAAACTCCTCTCTGACCTGTTTAGTTTTTGTATCATGAACTAGTTTTTTTTTTTTTTTTTTTTTTTTTTTTTTTTTTTTTTTTTTTTTTTTTTTTTGCATAGAGTAGCATGAACTAGTTCGTAATAAACGAAAACATCATTCGTGATCTGACCCTTTTGCACAAATACACTCTGAGATTCAGGAATAATATCTAGGAGATTTGTTTTCAATCTTTTGAATCACGTCAATTAAATCACCCTCATCATTAAGATAAGATAAAACAACCCACGTGAAATTCCCCTCACAACATTCCTATATTTTTGATAGAAAAGTGCAGGCATATCATCGGGCCGTGGTGCTTTAGTGTGGCTCCCATCTGGGAAATTGCTTCTTTCACCTGAGAGAAAATAGGTGGGTCCCACCATTACAAGAAAAAAGAAAATGGTGGGTACGGAAATCGAAGTGAGAGAAAATGAGAGATGATATCTTAGGTGAAAGGAGAGTAATATTTTCCTTAATTTATTTATACAAAAGTTATTAGTCTAGTGATGATTCAATTATATATCTGCTAAAAAAATATTGGGGTTTATACTTCTTATGCAACATAAGAATAGTCTTCTCATGCTACACTCACATCGTTGTATGTGTCAATATTTTTTATTTACTTTTTTTTCAATGGGACCCACTTAAATATGAGTGTTGCAAAAATTCTCATTTTACTTTACATAAGAAATATAAACCCCAAAAATAATATGTTTGATTTTTGAAAGTCGCAATTTTTGAAAAGAATAAAGGGACACAAATCCTAAACTGGATTAATCATATCTGTTAAGATTTCAGACACGATCGATATCTACCCATGAAACAAATTAAAAAAATTCATTCATCGCAACATGTACCTTTCTCTCAATCCCCTTCCATAACTTCTCAAACCTTACTAGGCTGGGAAGTATAGATCATGAAAATAATTCGTAGCCCTTGGCATTGGCATATCTTGAAAGAACATAATATGTATTCAAGTCACCCTCATTTAGCCACCTAACTCTTGGCTGTTGGCGACATATTTTTTTCTTCGTTCTTCAATAATTCATTCAGATCTATTTTTGCATCATTTGGCACCAAATAAGACAGGTTGTGAATATGTCGACGCTTTCGCTTAAGTTAATAACTTCCAAAACTTTTCTATTTTGACTATTGCAGACTCTGTTCAACGTTCCATATTTTATCAATTTGCTATGCATACATTAACATTCATTTATTTTATCTGCATACATTAACATTATTTATTATGAAGAGAAAAAAATAAATAAATTTTTCATAAGCAAGGCAAGTGATGAATAAGCTACTCCTAATTATTTTTTAGGCGAGTCTGCACTTCTCAATATCTCTATAAACTTCTTCTCTTTGAGGTGATTACGAGATTAATCACAAATTGGGACTAAAAATAAGAGTAAAAACTATTTATCCCTCGCTAAAAATGTATTTGATAGAAATCGAATTTAGATAGTATCTTCACCTATTCTATGTTGCAAATTGAATTATACATATTGATTTTTTTTGTTTAATATGATTTTATGTTTTCCAACAAATAATAAAGTTGAGATGTTAATAATTACGCATGGTACGATAGCTTAAACGTTTTTTAACCATCAATCATTGAGATGTTCTGTGTATTATTAAATCTCAATGATAAAAATGGATAAATGAAATTAGTTGTAGGAGGAGGATGATGGCTAAAAGGATATGATGCTGATGGAAGTAGGAGCGGACGTGACATGAGACTAGCTATGAGGAAAGAGAAGGATGCACACACCATTCACATGACAATGACACAAAACAGCCGGCAGCGCCCACAATATTGCATATCACCTTCAAAACCGCCAATTTTGGAAGAAAAATTTCAATGAATATTAAATTTGGAGCTCTTTTTTATTAAATAAGGATTTTTTTTTCTTTTTTACCTATTTTTTTTTAAATCTAATTTTTTAAATTTAATAAAAAGAAACATCAAATTTGATGTCCGATGTATTGAAAATTTTCTCCTGTCTATTTCCTGTGAATTTTGGCCTCACTCTCGTTTATGCATATCAATGTACGTATATCACTATTTAGACACGTCCCCAACTTTCTGCATCAATATGTTCTCCATAATCTTTATTATTTAATTTATCAAATACTCAATACAAGAGATATGAAATATGTAGCATAGTTCAAATCATAAAAATTTGTATCGGCTACTTTAATAATTTATTATATACAATTTTTTGCCTTTGACATTTGTTAAGTTTGAAATATCGTACAAAAGGGTTGACGTTTTTTTGTCTTTAATTGGTGCGTGTTTTAGATCATTTCCAGGAACATCGCTTGTAGTTGTTGGATAAAAAATGTATAACCGCAAATTAATGAGTTCGGCTCTCGAGTCATAAAAGAATACAATGGAGGCATCATGATCATATCTCATTAATTAGAGTTAATATGTAATCATAGAAGGAAATGTTGTGACAACGTCCCTCAAATAGAGCGGAAGTAAAATCTCATGTCCGCATATTGAGCTTGGAACTTTGAAGTCGGCCTGATGTCACAAGTCAATTAAAATGCAAAAACAAGAAAAACACAAAAATGATAGAGATAGCGATAGAGAAGAAACACAACACGTTTTAACGTGAAAAACATATCCTGAGGTAGATGAGTGAAAATCACGGGATACAAGTTCAAAAATTTCTCCACTATGAAAAGTAGGATTATAAAGGATTCAAACTTCCCTAGCTACACTAGAGGTGCACTCAAGCATCACCAATAATAGTGGTTACAAGTTCTTCTTCAAAGAGGTCTTACTAAAACTTCTCTCCAGAGAGCTTTCTCACAAAAACTAGGTTAACCTATTACAAAGGTCTTCATGTGTTTATATAAGGTGAGGATAACCCGACACTTTATAGAATCTCCATCAAAGATTAAGTGGGCAACATTCATTGAGGTGATTGTGCAGACATTTAGTCATACATGCTTAGCCACCAGTATTAAAGAAAGGAACACACACCCCAACAAGTCTCCCCCTTTCAACTTTAATGCATCGAGTTTAGCAGCCTGACACACTCACAACAGTCTTTAAATTTCCTACCCAGTACCGGCTTGGTCATCATGTCGAACCAATTCAGGTCAGTGTGCATTTTGATCAGTTCAAGCTGTCAATCCTCTACCACGTCCCGGATCCAGTGATACCTCACATCAATATGTTTAATGCGGGAGTGAAAGGTTGAGTTCTTCCCTAGATGAATAGCGCTTTGGTTATCACACTTCAGCTTATATTTGTCTTCTGTATGGCCAAGTTCGTGCTGAAACTTCTTCATCCATATTATCTCTTTGCAGGCTTCAGTCATAACTATGTACTTGGCCTCGATCGTCGGAAGTGCCACACATTTATGAAGTTTCGATTGCCAGGAGACAACTCCTTTTGTAAAAATCATCAAATAACCAGTAATCAACTTCTTTGAGTCTGCATCTCCCCCTAAATCAGCATCTGTAAATTCCTACAGCTCGACTTTACATTCTTTAAAACAGAGACATAAACTCGTCGTTCCACTTGACATCTTCCTAATGCTCCTAACCCCGGCTCCCATTCCAACAACATACGCTAAGTCGGGTCTCATATAAACCATTGCATACATCAAGCTTCCTACGGCAGATTGGTACGTGATCTTCAGCATCTCGTCCTTATCTTAATCTGATCTCGGATATTGCTTTTGGCTCAGCTTTATTTGTTCGGCTAAGGGAGTACTCCTTATCTTGTCTTTGTCCATGCTGAATCTTTTCAAAATTTTCTTAATGTACTTTTCTTGACTTAGCCACAACAACTTTCTTTATTGATTGTTAAACTATAGGTCATGAAGACTATATTTGTGAAGTTTTGATGATAACAAAGCACCTACAGTGAATCAACATACCTCAACATGGATGCTCTAAATGGAAGGCATGGCAACTAGTTTCAAATAGTACTAAAAGACTAAAGCAAATGTAAACTTGAAGGGAATACTCAAATATGTGAAGTCAACCTTAAAGTCAAAGTTTTTCAAGAAAAAATAAGTATTAGAAGGCTTAAACTATTAAGACTATTGAAGACTCATCTACTTACTGTTTGTAATGTCTTTATAAAGTCATATAACTTATACGAATGAGTTTATTGAGCTTTATCTTGGAAAATGCGTAATTAGACCATAAATTCATGCATTAGTGACACATATTCGCTTTCATCATGCATACAAAATAACGCACATATCAAGAATTGTTATATAAGTGTGAAACATGATTATACATATGTAAGCTGTCACTAGGAATCATTTAAAAGTCTTTGAAAATCACTTAGATGTATTAAATTTCGAAAAGACAACAAGAAACTGTCATCTGCATAAAAGTAATCGAACATTTTTTGCAAACTAATCAAATACTTTCTGGGTTTGAAGAAGTATTCGACTACCTAAGGAACAGTAATAAAATACTTGCTTAACTTATTACTTTCTGCCATAAGTGGCTTAAAACTTAAGTAATTCGAATTTTTAGTTGTCCAACGGATATAAACTCATTTAGGCACCTATAAATACATTGTTTCAGGATTTCTGAAAAAGAATGAACACTGAAAATCATAAAATCACATAGAATTCAAAACTAAACCCTAACTGGCATACTTTTGCATATCCTAGAGGATAAGCTCAATTACTCTCCCTAACTTGACATGGAGAGATTGCTCTACATTTATTTGGCAAGAGTGAATTGTTATGATTGATTTTGGTGAATTGAAGAGACCCTATAGGTGATAGGTTGAGTGTGCTTAAAGGTTTGGTCATAGACTTGTACAAAACACTCCATTGTAAAATGATTTTTCTGGCATCGGTCGGAAGCTAGAACATAGTGAACAAATCAACGTCACTCTGGATGTAGTTCTCAAGTGGTTAGAGAGTGAACTAAGATGTATTCTGCTGTGATTCTTCCTTACCCTATATCTTTGATTTTGATCATTTGATTTTATTTTTGATTCATTGTATATGTTGTTTTGAATCTGTTTAAGATATATGTATTAATAGTTTTCAGTTTGATTTCGTTATTGTGTGTTTCTTGAATTGTGTTGCCATAAACATTGATTTCTTTTCTTTTCCCATTTAATTTTGATTCCACTGCTTTAATCTCTGAATTGGATATTATTGAACGTGTTTTAATTTTATTTTTTGGTTGGAAAATTTTAATATTCAGTTAATTTTTTGTAGTTGAAATTGGTATAAAATGGTTGTTTTTAATTATTTCTTGAAGAAAAAGTAACACAGAACTCACACCCTTTCTTGTGTGGTTGTTTAACCAGCTTTTCTTTTCATTGGTCTCTTATTATCTTGATTCTAAGAATTTATTTTGCAAGGTCGAGATCCTTCATTGCAAAAGACAAGTTCAACGCCTTATTTAGGGCAGCTAACCTCAATTTGACTTGCCCTAGAATAAACATTTTGTCAACGTATAAAACCAAAATCAGGAAGTGTCCAGCCTTATACCTCTTAACAAATATGCAATGGTCAGCCTCCGTCTTCATGAACTTGTGCTTCGTCATAAAAGATTCAAACTTCTTGTACACTATAGAGGTGCTTGCTTTAAGCCGTACATTCTCTTCTTCTGTCAATAGACCAGATCTTCTTTTTCTGAAGCTCAAAACCCTTCTGATTGCTCCATATATATTTCTTCTTCAAAGTTGCTGTGAAGGAATGCGATCTTCACATCCATTTGTTCAACTTCAAGATCCATTGAGGCCGCCATAGCTAAAATAGTTCGGGCCAAAGTCATTTTCATAACAGGATAGAAAATTTCTTTAAAATCAACTCTTTTCCTTTGATTACATTCTTTTACCACAATTCTGACCTTGTATCTTAACTTTTGGTCATTCTTCTCATGCTTGATTTTATAAACCCACTTATTTCTCAAAGCTCGTCTCCCCTGGGGTGGCTCGATCAACTCATAAATTTTATTTTCGTCGTCCTGCATTATTTTCTCCCATTGTTTCTTCTCGGAGCTCGTTATGGCATCATCATAACTTTAGAGGTTTCCATCTTCAGCAACAATAGTGTACTCGTCATGTGGGTACCTTGGGAAGGTCCTCTCACTTGAGTAGAGTGTTTGAGTCGTACTTCATGTTGAGAGTCCGACTCATTATGCACGTCTCATAGCTTACGATGACCTGCTTTAGTTTCTCTTTCTTCGTCTCTCTCAACAAGTGGTTCTTCTTGTTACTGGTCATTTTCATTATTTTCTTGATTATTTTCTCCCTCTGCTTCATGTCGGACAAGAGGGACAAGTTCTTCAATTCAGATAGAAACTCGAACTTTAGGCTTCGAGATGACTTTAATTGTCTCATCCTTATGAAAAACTACATCCCGACTTCTTACCACTTTTCAATTGATAGGATCCCAAAGTCGGAATCTGAGCTCACATTTCGGCAAACTGAGATATATGCTATTTTTTGTCTTTGCATCAAGCTTTACTATTTCAGCTTTGGAGATATGCACGAAAGCTTGCCATCTAAAAACCTTCAAATGATCATAAGAACGCTTTCCGACCTGACCATTCTTCTTTAGGAATTTCTCCTTCTAATGGTCGTGATGCTGATAGATTTATTAAATCAACTGCTATTCTGACTGCTTCACCCCAGAATGATTTCGGTAACCTCGCATGAGATAACATGCGTCAGACACTTTCTTCAATGGTCCTGTTCATCCTCTAAGCAATTCCAGTCAGCTGAGGAGTCTTTGGGGGCATCTTCTCCAGTCTTATCCTGGCCTCTCTGTAATAGGCATCAAACGGGCTGCAACACTCACCACCATTATCAGAATGAAATTCCTTTAGCTTTTTGCCAATCTCCTTTTTCACCATAGTATGAAATTCTTTAAAGGCTTGGAGTATCTGATTTTAGATTTCAACAGATACACCCACTCTTTGTAGGAATGATCATTAATAAAAGAAACAAACTGTTGAGCTTCGCCAAGTGTTTTTTTGGACATGCAGCAAACATTAGTGTAGACGAGGTCAAGAATATATATGTGTCTCCTAGGATGATAGGGTTTCAGCATTTGGCCATTCAACCCGGTCAGAAGACTTTCCATGTTCAAAATTTGGATTCCTTTCTTACTCATATGGTCGAGGTCTTTGCAGAACAAGTGATCTTCCATCATCGGTCTCCAGTATGTGAAGTTATCAAATGTCAAATACATGTAATCTGTTGGGAACTCGGTTCCCTCAAACTTGGCTAGGAAACCTTAAGTGCGGAAGTCAATTAACAAGATCCGGAGCTCGGATCTCGGCAGTACCTCGGCCTGTATATCACCAGGTCGGCAGCGCATCGAAAAATCAAAAACAGATAAGAGAGAGAAGAAGAACACAACCAGATTTTAACGTGGAAAACCTTCTCCAATGAAGAAGTAAAAACCACGGGACCTAGTCCAGATCAAAATCCACTATGAAAATAATGGTTACAAGAATCAAATACACTAATGTGTTGGTTAACTCAACCTCTCAAACAATGATGATAATCAAACTACCGTAGAGATGTTTCTCTCAAACTCTCCCTAGAGATCTCTCAAATGCAAAGCATGAAGCTTTGCTCAAACAATCAAATAATTTCTCTCAAAATTTCTCTCAAACAAAATCCTCTCATATATTTTGAGAGAAATTGTTTGATTGTTTGAGCAAAGCTTCATGCTTTGCATTTGAGAGATATCTAGGGAGAGTTTGAGAGAAACATCTCTAGGGTAGTTTGATTATCATCATTGTTGGAGAGGTTGAGTTAACCACCACATTGGTGCATTTGATTCTTGTAACCATTATTCTCATAGTGAATTTTTGATCTGGACACGAGGTCCCAACATCATCGTCATAAGCAATAACATTGGTCTCAGTCTCGTCTCCTTCAGAACCCTTTGAGCTCGAGTTCTAATACCACTGTTGGGATGATGTCCCTCAAATAACGTGGAAGCAAAAACTCAAGTCGGCACACCGAGCTCATAACTTTGTGGTCGGCCTGATGTCACTAGGTTGGTCAAAACGCAAAAACAAGAAAAATGCAAAAATTATAGAGATAGAGAGGAGACACAACAAGTTTTAACGTGGAAGACCTCTTATAAGGCACAGGAGTAAAAATTATAGGATGCGAGTCCATAAATTCTTCTAATATGAAAAGTAAGATTGCAAAGGATTCAAACTTCCCTAGCTACACTAGAGGTGCACTCAAGTATTACCAACAATGGTGGTTTCAAGTTCTTCTTGAAAGAGGTTTTACTCAAACTTCTTTTCAGAGGTACCTATTACAAAAGTCTTCATGTGTTTATATAAGGTGAGGATAACCCTACACATTCTTCAAGAATCTTCATCAATGATTATGTGGGCAACATTTATTGAGGTGATTGTGTAGATATTGAGTCATGCTCCCCATAAATAAAATGCATGCTTAGCCTCCAACATTAAAAAGAAAAACACATACCCCAACAAGAAAATGACTATTAAACGGAGAGTTGCGTTTGTTAGTAGATGGCACCGTTGTAATTTCCTCTTAAAAAATGGAATATATACAAGAAAAAGTGTGTATATATAAAATTGTGTCATTCTAAGTGAGAAAAAGAGATAGATAAAGGAGGAGAAATAGTGGACAAAAAAATATAAAAATGTGGGTCCCATCTCTTTGTAGAGTGAAATGACATACATTATGTCATTTAAAATGACAAACACTTTTCCCTTACACATAACCTATTATAAATAGGGTGCCACGTTGATAAGATTGATACCGTAATTTCATGCGATTATTATAGCGGGATAATGGGACCCGAACGAGAACAACATTCCTTTTTAATCAGTGCTTATAAAGTCTTTCTCATGAACACAAAAGCGTTATTTTAATGAACTTTAGCATTTCCCTTTCAATTTTTAACGTATAAAGAGGGGAAAGAGCAAGAGAGAAATTGGTTCCATTAGAGTAATGGAATTTAATATATATATTTCTTTAAATTCTTTTAACAAAAACTGAGAATGAAAATGGAGACAAAGCGGTGAAAGTTTCCAACAAACTACATGAAAACACAGCTATGTTGAGTGCAAAGAATTTAAAGTTTAAGCGGTTAAATCAACACCATATTATTTGTTTTATATTTGATTTTTCTAATGTGTGGAGTGTTGCATTCCATAGGAGTGAGCTGGTTGCATGTTAACTGAGATGATATCACGGAATAGAAAGAGGGTTTTCTTTCTTTCAAAGGAAAGGTTGGTAGGTGTTGCTTATTGGGGTGAAGTTCTGGCATAAACGTCAGAACCAGTACGTTTACCATTGTATCTATTATCTAAGCATTGATCTGAGTTCAAAAGTGGGGTAAAGAAACTGATCTTGGTTGTTGGTGAGAAGACTCAGTGGGTCCTATCTTTTCATCCATCAGCACAAGAAAACCAAACCAAGAAAGAGCATCGTCATGACCCCCAAATATTGAGGAAAAAAAAAAAGGGGATAGTGACCATTTTGTCACATTTAGACAAAAAAATTACCAGACTGTCACGTCAACAGTAAATTTTGCCAAAATGACACACGCCATAATTCGCTACATAGTGTAACGAATTATGCATGTAAATAATTCGCTACATAGTGTAGCGAAATATGTCACGTCAGAACCAAAAATGCCACATGTTAAATTGTGTGAAATTCGCTACATAGGGTAGCGAATTTCACAAAATTTGACATGTGTCATTTTTGGTTCTGTGCGTCCTGATGTGACATATTTCACTACACTGTATAGCGAATTACTTGCATACATAATTCGCTACTCTGTGTAGCAAATTATGCCGCGTGATATTTTGGCAAAATTTACTGTTGGCGTGGCAATCTAGTAATTTTTTTGTCCAAACATGACACTTTGGTCACTATACCCAAAAAAAATGCCATAAAAAGACACGAGAATTTTAACTAACATTGCAGCAGGGGACAGCCCTGCTATTTCGGGGTGATCTCCCCGATCAATTATTAGGTTCATTCATGTTCACCTTCAAGATTTTTGTTTGCTCTTCCAAATCACTTGGTCTTATATATGTTGTTCTCTTCCCTAGTTCCATTTAATAAATTTCTTTCAGTAAGGTTTTGGTTTAAATATTTATTACAACACTTCAGATATTTGTATTTTGTGGGATGATGATGTTATATGGTTTGCTTTTGGCATATTAAAAGGAGCTTGCATGCAGTTTCATCATTCCATGACATGGATGCAATATATATTAACTGCCTTCTCTGCCACCTCATGACCCTTGGAGGCAAAATTATAGTCTTCGACGTAGAATATGAAACAGAATAGTACGTACCCGTAATAATTTTTTTTTATAATTCTCAAGGGAGAATTGAAATCTCATGTTGTAGAGATAAAAAATATGTGAGACTCATGTGTTAGAAAAATTATTTGTAGGACTCATGTCAGTACGGAAATCGAATGGTGTGTAGGAAAATTATAATTATCATGTTGAATGAGAATTATAAAACACATAAAAAAATAGATAGAATATAAACATTTTAGGTCAACAATGGTTGTTCTATCATCTATGCTCTATAATTTTATATACTAACAACAAATAGATGGGGACAAATTTATGTCTATTCAATTTTGCTTAGCAGAATTTGCGGACTGCACAAAGAGATCTTGCATGTTCGGTCTGCTAGTATAATGCATGAATATGTGTAGACAGGAAAGTATCTCTGGGATTGTATTTTCTGAAAGAGGTATGCAATTTATGCATTAAATTACTAGTATCAATTTTAAGGTTTATCGTTTCTGTTAGTATATCCTTTATTAATTCTCACAACCCTCTAAATGACGTATTTTTTGGGTTGCACGAGATAACTTTATTTCATGTGACTGAAGAAACATTTTACCTACAATTTTTTATTACAAAATATTTTAATATTTACATCGTTTAAAAAGAATTTAAATTTTTTTGTAACTTAATAAATTAAATTAATACTTTTGATAATAAAATTTTTATTTATCTTTGATAAACAACCATCTCACCTAAAAGTTTAAACTATTAGGTTGAATGATTGTTTTACATGATATTAGAGCCTCCGTAACTATGGGATTACAAGTTCGATTCTCACCACCCTTGTCTTCTGATGGAATTAAATCAGCACAAAGTAGAATAAAAAATAGACTTGTGCAATATTCATGCTTAAAATCTAAAGGACGTTTGCATGGGAGAATATCCGTTTGGATTGCCTTCCCAAAAATTCATTTTATGTCTTACTTATTTTAAAATTGTTTTTTACAAAAGCTAAAGTTATTTAGACTTTTGAAAAAAAAAATTGATTTTTGAAAAAAAAATATTTAATTGTTGACTTTTTCTTTTTTAAAAGCTAAAATTTTTAACTTAAAAAAAAATAGTTTTTTGATTTTTTTTAATGACTTCTGTTTTTTTAAAAAACAAGTATCCAAACAAATTTTTTTTGAAAAGTGCTTTTTTTTAATAAAAAATAGCTTTTGGATAAAAAAAACACATCCAAACAGACCGTATGCTAGATATATAATATAAAAACCATCAAAGGCTCACTTACTAACTTTTGAGTTGAATTGATTTTGAATTAACCTCCATAGGTGGGATCCTAATTCAATAAAAAAAATGGTTTTTTCACTCCTATATGTTTTTAGAGTTTAATATTTATTATATTATAGGATATAATCTTATCTCTTATACTTACATAAAAATATTAAAGACTTATATGGAGTTGTGTGAGTAGAAAAGAAAAATAGCTCTGATTTATAAGCATGTGACACCATTGATCTTTTTTGATCTAATGACTCTTAGATGAGGTGTCAAATTTCAAATTTGACACTGGTGTCAAATGATCCTACCTCTCTCCATATATAAAGGTAAAATCATTTCTGCAGCCGCTTTACGTACAGTTACGACACGTGTATGGTTATGATTCCCCACATTTAATGGTTTCATTCTTTGTACGGTTATGATTTACCACATTTAATGCTTTCAACTTTATATGTGGCAAATATTTGATTGCTGTACATACAGCAGTTGCAGAAATTTAAACCATATATATATAAGGCTTGATGATTGTACAGTGACTGGATGCAAAAGTCGGTCGAGTGCACTATATTCTCCTGCAAGAACAAAGTTATAGTAAAATTATAACTATGTTCTCTCGGAAGAACACCACTGTAATATTTTTGCACTATGTTCTCGCGGGAGAACATAATTAAAATTCACTCACTGGACAGTCCAGTGACTGAATTTTTTATTTTTCGATATATATATAATATAGGGTTCATTTTTCTGCAGTTACTGCAGATAAGTTATCTGGAGTAAGCCCAATACGACGTCATTTTGGGGCGAAAATCATGGTTTTGTTATAATTTTAATTTATTTTAGGGTTATAATAGTCTTTATATTTAAATTTTTTTAAGATTTCAATACCAAAATGACGTTGTTTTGAGAATAAATGCAGATAACTTATCTGCTTTAACTGCAGGAATATTTTTTTTCCAGATATATATATTTATATATGAGATAGGATACTTTGACACTAGTGTCAAATTAGAAATTTGACATCTCACCTGAGAGCCATTAGATAAAAAAATAAACGACTCTGATTATGCATGTGACTCCATTGATCTTTTTTGATCTAATGGCTTTCATACGAGGTGTCAAATTTCAAATATAATATTGGTGTCAAAGGATCCTATATATATATATATATATGGGTTTATCATCTATCATGTAACATGACCACAAAAACTTTCCTACACACGCAACATTTTGTGGGGCCCGCAGCAAAAAAAAAAACTCTGGCACGCAAAACGAATCTCTATAACTTAACACAATCACTTTTCCTACATCATAACTCTTATAAAACTATATATATATATATATATATATATATATGAGATAATTTTTATCTCGTATTCGTAATAATAGAACTCATGTTTTTTTTTTTTGGTGAAAGAACTCATATTTTAATTATGAGCTCACGTGAACCATGCGTTAGGTTTAGTGTGTAATCACATTTTATTGAAATCATTGTTTTGGGTTTTCACTACATGGAACTGCACCTTGAAGAAGGATGAAAAATCGCATTTCAAGTACCGATGGAAACCGAGCACAGGAAACCTACTAAGCCTATTAATGACACGTGAGCACTTTGGGCAGTGAGCCAGTGACTTTAGTTTAATAGTAATAGTAATAATTTTATTTTAAACTTCGTCCGTGAATGGCATTTAGCATTTAGTTTAACTTTTAGAAAGTTTTAATCATATTTTGAATAATTTTTTTTTAAATTTTTTTTATCAAAATCATAATTGTAGAATTTTAACAGCTAAATCAATCATGTCTATTGACTGACGTTAATGTTTTCTTGTGGGAACAATTATCCTATTTATTAAGAAAAAAATTTTGTTTACCAAAAAAAAAAATACATTCAAAAGCATCGTGTATATAATGAGACAAAGATCAGAATGACACATATTTCCAAATAATTTATTTAAAATGTTTATGTTTTCAGTATTTTTTTATTAAAATATCAAATTTTAAGACTCATTGTTAGTTTTAACGGATTTACTTAACAATAATTTGTTGTCATAAATAATTGATCCAAGATTTGCTATTTTTGACAACGAATTCTTATTTGTGCTACATATGATAAGAAGACATCTTTTTATGTAGTGTGATTATTATTTTGCTGCGTTACCTGAATAAGAATTCACTGGCACAAATAATAGCTTATTGACAAGCTATTTGTCACAGCAAGTCCTATTCAGAGAATACGTGACAAATCGAATCGATATTTGTTTGAAAGGTTATCAATCGATTGATAAATTCAATTCCTCTTGGGGACTTGCTTAACTTAAAAATAAGAAAGATGAATCTTATTGAAATACCATGAAATAAGGGTTGTTCCTATCCTAAAACATGATATTTTTGACAAATTTTTCTGAAATATTGCATTTAAGTAATTTTTTTTCAAAAATATGTCACTTTAATTGTTGTCCCGTATATATATGCTTGTTTAGGTTTTTGGTCTTTCACTTTTAGCTAGAAAATTTCTCAAACATTAATAATAATAACAATAATAATTCAATGATTGAAAATAAATAAATAGGTACTACTGTGATTGAGAGCTCTTTCCAACAATTGTGTTATCTAAAATAAAATTATCTTCATACAAAATTCAATGATTGAAAAAAAATAAAAATACCACCAAGTACGTGGATCAATTGATGAAGGGTTATTCCAACTTAATCAGTGATTCTACTTGCGTGTTAAAATTTGATATGGAGGGTTTTACTGCCCTTGTGATTCTACTTAAATCAGACTAGTCGAATAATCGATAAACTGATAGATAATATAAAAAATAAATAAAACATCATATGTTTTTTTTAAGCCACCAGGATTAACATAATGGTGGGATGTGTGGATAGTTATATAATAGGTTGTGTTTTCAATTAATGCAAATAGTAATAGACTCCTTAGACAATAGAGTTTAGTCACATAAAGATGCTAATTAGATATATTTGAGATAAAAAATTCGTCTTCACTTCATCTCCTTTATAGTGTGTCGCGAGTAAAAAATATTTTTATTTATTGAAATATAAGGATCTCCTAAATAAACAATCTACATATTTAAAAAAAAAAAAAAATCTTGGACCACACATAGAGGCTCACAGATTAAGTGACCATTCAAATCTCCATTCCATGTTGTGTTAAAAGAAAATTTACATGAGTTTTTTCACCTATCTAAACTATTTGATGTAATCATGTAAAGGAAACAAAAAGTTTATGCTAATTATTTTAAGCTTGGACGTAGTATTAAAATGGGTCAAACTCACGGAGGTTGCTTGTTTATATGTCAAAATTAAGTGGATTGGACTTTAAACATACTAATCTGTTTAAACTTTTATATTTTTGGCCCAACTCGTTTAAGCTGTAGGTTAAGTGAGTTAATCCATGGACAGGCTTGTTTATTTATTTTTTATTTTTTTAAAAAAAATATAATATCTAACACAACAATAGTATTAAAACTTAAAAAATAAAATGAAAATTATGAAATATTTTTCAAAATCCCTCAGTAAAGTAATTGAAAAAATTAAAAAAATTCTAAAACTAAACCCAAAAATGTGATTTTTTTTTTTTGAACATTGCAGTGTTAAATTACTTTTGAAACTTAGATTTGTTATTAGTTATGACTTTGCTTTAGATTTAAAAGCTTACATTTGATATGATTTGGATGTTATTAATTTATTATAAATATTTATAAAGTGAAAGAAAAAGACACACCATTTAGGCTTGTGGGTTGTCTTTAAATAAACCAGACTAATAAAATATCAACCTGTTCAAACATTATTTATCTTTTTGGACCAGCCCATTCAATTGGAAAATTAAATTAGATTGAAACGAGCAATGTTCCTACCTATAACTTAGAATTAAGAGCACATATAAGGGATCGCAACTTGCAACACTCAAATTCATGGCTACAATCGCATGAAAGAAAAAAAAAAAGGTGAAAAAAGCGATGATGCCTGCAAAGTTAGCTGCATAGCAACTATAATGAAATGTTTTTTTTTTTTTTTGGTGATATCCCAATCGCTTCATCGCTTTGTGACTAATCCGATTCGAGATGGGTCCTGGGATTAAGGCTTTAAATCCCTCCTAAAGGCAATACTGAGGAGTGAGAAGGATCGAACACATATTCTCACCCCTACTTACTTAGTTCCCTGACACTAACTGAACTATCATTGATTGGTAACTATAATGAAATGTTAGTGAGGCTATCAGAAAATATTATATGAAAAGCCTTGTTATAGGTAGCTAATTATGAGAATAACTTTTTATGTATAACATCATCATATTGAGGTGACTGCAAAACCAGACATTCAATTGAAGTCAATGCTATACATGTCAATAATATGTATTCACTGAACTTTATATAAGTCAATTTTAAACTGTTCTTTTAGACCTTATGTTAATCCTTTTTGTGTGGAAAATGATCCTTGCAGCTGATAACTGACCACTAGAACCTCTTGAAATTGCTCCTAAAACGGGGTAATGATTATGTCTAGCTGATGATTGCATCCAACACTCTTGGATTTAGTTAGGACTTTAATGCTGATTCAAAATGGCTTCTCAGTGATGCACCACTTGACAAATGACCTTGCTTAAACCCCAATTGAGATTTTGTATTTAGCTATCATATCCATTTGTTTTCTTCACTAAATGGTGATATCATAATTCGAAGAATTCTACGATCATTGTCATTATCCAATTATACTCATGGTTTGAAACTTTATAGGCTTGTAGCTTTCAATTATAACGTAGCTTCATGGGGAGACATAGTTCCAAGCCTCAAACTGTTTACATTGCTCGCTTTATATCACATCGAATTGAAACTTCTATGTCTTATACTTGTTTGCTTTCACCAGTCTGTAAATTACCAAATTAAACATTGGGAATTATTACTGAAAGATTTGTCAAAACTCACATAGTCACATGCCAAATTGGTTTGCAGAGAATATGTGGAATTTGGGATGCTCCCTTACCTAAATTCCAAAAATGAGATCATAATCATTAGATTCCCGCAGCATACTTGCATTTGCATCCAAGAATATGAATTGTACATGGGCAACTGTAAGTTCTGTAAATTCATGAATTCAGACATGAGATGGATTAGTCAAAGTGAGATTAGCTAACATATTTTCAATCTTCTCTATTGACCATAGATTTTTCAATTAATTGCAGCAGCAGTAACAAATATTAGATTATTAAGTTTGTATAGAATTCATTATTCATATTAGATTTATGATGATTTGATCGGCAATGAAAATTTTAAAATGTATAAATTATGAAATCTTGTGTTCTACGTCCACTTAATGAACCCCATAATGAGTTTTATCAAAAAAAATCCCTAAGAGTAAAATACTAAAATGTAGATAATTATTCGGAAATCCTAGTATCCTTTGTTATCTTCATTGATTTCAAATCTCCTTTTTGTGTATAATACTGTCTCCTTCATAAACACCATTAGTTCATAGATGTTATATTAATTAGGATTCTCTTCAATGGAACATCTTTATTATGCCAAAGGCAACAAAGATTATTTCTCGTTTTCCATTGTCAACTCATAAGCTGATGGAGAGCAGAGAAGAATAAAGAGAGATGCGATCAAGACCTTTTTGATTAATTAATGTACCGTCTTTGTTATTGTGGTTTCTCGAAGAATGTCATGCGTTTATCCATCAAGTAGAAAAATTTGTTGGGAACTCGGTTCCCTCAAACTCGGCTAGGGAGCCTTTTGTGCGGAAGTCAGTCAACCAGATCCGGAGCTCGGATCTCAGCAGTACCACGGCCTGAATATCACCAGGTCGGGAGCGCAGCGGAAAATCAAAAACAGATAAGAGAAGGAGAAGAATACAACCAGATTTTAAGGTGGAAAACTTTCTCCAATGAAGAAGTAAAAACCACGGGACCTAGTCCAGATCAAAAATCCACTATGAGAATAATGGTTACAATAATCAAATACACCAATGTGGTGTTTAACTCAACCTCTCCAACAATGGTGATAATCAAACTACCCTAGAGATGTTTCTCTCAAACTCTCCCTAGAGATCTCTCAAATGCAAAGCATGAAGCTTTTGCTCAAACAATCAAATATTTTCTCTCAAATTTTTCTCAACTCAATCTTCTCACACATTTTAGCCTCCACCCTAACAATAGGTATTTATAAGAGGTGGAATTAGGGTTAGGGGTATTTTAGGAAAATCCCTCAAATGGGCTTGGGCTTAGCATTGAAGGAGGAAGCCCAACAAATCTCCCCCTCCGACTTCAATGCGTCGGCTTCAGCATCAACCCGGCTACTTCACAGCAGTCTTCAAATTTTTTTGTTGGAACCGGCTTCGTCATCATATCATACCAATTTTGGTCAGTGTGCACCTTGACGAGTTCGAGCTCTCCACCTTCCACCACATCCCGGATCCAGTGATACCTCACATCAATGTGCTTAGTGCGGGAGTGATAGGTCGAATTCTTTGCAAGATGGATTGCGCTTTGATTGTCACAACCCAGCTCGTACTTGTCTTGTTTATGGCCGAGTTCAATGAGGAACTTCTTCATCCACATCATCTCTTTGCTTGCCTCAATCGCGGCAATGTACTCAGCCTCAGTTGTCGATAGTGCAACACATTTCTGAAGTCTTGATTGCCAAGAGACAGCTCCTCCGGCAAATCTCATCATGTAACCTGTAGTCGACTTCCTCGAGTCGAAATCTCCCCCTAAATCAGAATCCGAGTAGCCTTGCAACTCGGCTTTGCCTTCTCCAAAACGGAGACATAAGTCGGTGGTACCTCGGAGGTACTTGAAGATCCACTTCACTGCTTCCCAGTGCTCTTTGCCGGGGTTTGACAAATACCGGCTTACCATTCCAACAGCATATGCCAAGTCAGGTCTGGTGCAAACCATTGCATACATCAAGCTTCCGACGGCGGATTGATATGGGAACTTCAGCATCTCATCTTTGTCTTCATCAGATCTCGGACATTGCTTCTGGTTCAGCTTTATGTGTCCGGCTAGGGGGGTGCTCACTGTTTTGGCTTTGTCCATGCTGAATCTCTTCAATATCTTCTCAATATACCTTTCTTGACTCAACCACAGTAGCTTCTTTTGTCTATCTCGGATAATCTTGATTCCGAGTATTTGCTTTGCAGGGCCGAGGTCCTTCATTGCGAAGGACGAGCTCAACGTCTTCTTTAGGGAGGCTATCCTCGATTTGTCTTTCCCTACAATAAGCATGTCGTCAACATATAGCAACAACATCAGAAAATCTCCGGCCTCATACCTCTTCACAAATACGCAGTGGTCGGCTTCTGTCTTTTCAAACTTGTGATTAGTCATGAATGATTCAAACTTCTTGTACCACTGCCGAGGTGCTTGCTTCAAGCCATAGAGGCTCTTCTTCAACCGACAAACCAAGTCTGCTTGGTCTGGAGCTTGGAACCCCTCAGGTTGTTCCATATAAATCTCTTCTTCTAAATCACCGTGAAGGAATGTCGTCTTCACGTCCATTTGCCCTACCTCGAGGTCCATCGAAGCTGCCATAGCTAACACAGTTCGGACCGAGGTCATTTTCACCACAGGAGAAAAAATCTCCTCAAAGTCTACTCCTTTCTTCTGATTGCAGCCTTTCACTACAATCCGGGCTTTGTATCTCGGCTTTTGCCCGTTCTCTTCATTCTTAATCTTGTACACCCATTTATTTTTCAGAGCTCGTCTTCGTTCAGGCAACTCAGTCAACTCATAAGTCTGATTCTCGTGCAGAGACTTCATCTCGTCTTGCATTGCCTTTTCCCATTCTTCTTTCTCTGAGCTCGTCACAGCCTCATCATAACTCTGAGGCTCACCATCTTCTGCTACAACGGTGTATTCATCAGATGGGTATCTTGTAGAGGGTCTTCTTTCTCGAGTTGGATATCTTGGCTGTTCTTCAGCTTGAGCACCCGGTTCATCATTCTCATCCCGAATCTCATCTCCAACTCGGACCTCATCATCAGCTTCTTGTTGATCATCAATTTCATCATTTTCTTGATTTTCTCCCCCTGCTTCAGCTCGGACAGGAGGGATGGGTTCTTCACGTCTGACAGAAACCCGGACTTTGGGCTTCGAGATGTCATGAATGGTCTCATTTTCATGAAAGACCACATCTCGGCTTCTTACGATCTTCTTATTGATTGGATCCCAAAGTCGGAACCCGAACTCACAGCTCGGCGAACCAAGATAGATGCATTCTTTATTCTTTGCATCAAGTTTTGCCCTTTCATCTTTAGGGATTTGCACAAAACTCGGCATCCAAATACCTTTAATTGATTATAGGCCGCTTTCTAACCTGTCCAGACTTCTTCTGGAATTTCTCCTTCAAGTGGTCGTGATGGTGAGAGGTTGATCAAGTCAACCGCAGTTTTAACGGCTTCTCCCAGAATGATTTCGGCAATCCGACATTGGATAGCATACTTCGGACCTTCTCTTCAATAGTCCTGTTCATCCTCTTAGCAAGTCCATTCAATTGTGGAGTCTTGGGGGGCGTCTTCTCAAGTCGGATCCCGGCCGCTCTGCAATATGCATCAAAAGGGCCGCAATACTCACCACCATTGTCAGATCGGACCACCTTCAATTTCTTGTCAGTCTCACTTTCAACCATAGCATGGAACTCTTTAAAGGATTGGAGTACTTGGTCTTTAGACTTCAACAAATACACCCACACTTTGCGGGAATGGTCATCAATAAAAGAAATAAAATACTGAGCTCCTCCAATAGATCTTTCTGACATGGAGCAAACATCAGTATGGAAGAGGTCAAGAATATACCTGCGTCTTCTGCGATGATCCGATTTCATAAAAGAAGCCCGGTGCTGCTTTCCAGCTAGGCAATGCGTACAACTCTCCAACGTTTGGCCTTTCAACCTGGTCAGTAATCCTTTCTTGTGAAGGATCTGGAGCCCTTTCACGCTCATGTGGCCCAGGCGCTTGTGCCATAACTCCAAGCTCGGTTCATCTCAGACAGAATTAGCTTCTCCGCCATTTATCTTTCTTTGCATCACGTACAAAGAACCTTCCTTCTTACCTCGGGCCACGACCAAGTTTCCCTTGGCCAGTTTCCATCTAACACTGCCGAAGTAGTTCACTAACCCGACATCATTAAGTTTGCCTACCGAGATTAGATTCAATCGCATGTCAGGAACATGCCTTAAATCTTTCAACACAAGTCGGCATCCGACATCCGTGGTTAGAATTACATCACCGACACCAACAATCTTGCTGGTCACCTGATTTCCCATCTTCACGACTGCAAAATCACCACCTCGGTAAGAGGAGAAAAAACCTTTATGTGGAGTAATGTGGAAGGAGGCACCGGAGTCAACAATCCAGGTGCAATCATCATATGCAACATTCAAATAATTATCCTCACCTAGGAGGAATATCTCGGCATCAGGAGTGGCAGCCACCGCAGTGGTGCTCTTGTCTTCCCTCTTCTTGAGAATAATCTGATCCGGCTTTACAGAGCCGTTCTTCTCATCATTCTGCAGGGTCCAGCAGTCCGGCTTCTTATGACCTGTCTTTCGACAGTAAAAGCACTTCAAATCATATTTCGGTTTTGACCGACCTCTGGACTTTCCTCTTCTATCACGATCTCGACCCCGGCTTTTGCTTCTACCCCGGGAGTCGGATTTCCCTTTATTCTCAACAACGTTGGCCTCAGACGTGCTCGAACTACCTCGTTCTTTTCTCCTGGATTCTTCGCCCAGGAGGCTGTCTGTCACGACATCCATCTTCAACTTTCCATCTGGAGTCGAATTATTCAAAGTCAGTACCAGAGTATCCCAGCTTTCTGGTAGCGAGCTAAACAGCAACAATGCATGCAATTCTTCATCAATTTTCATATCAACTTTTGACAACTGATTCACAATACCTTTGAAGGTGTTGAGGTGTTCTATCATGCTCATGTCGTCCTTGTATTCTAACTTCACAAGTCGGCGAACCAGGTGTGCTTTATTCCTGGGAGTCTTCTTCTGAATCAAGGACTCCAATTTCGTCCACAACTCATACGCGTTCGTGAACTCAGACACGTGTTCAAAGAGACTCTTGTCAATATATTTTCTGATCGTAGCTACCGCCTTACGACTCAGAATCTCCAATTCTTTATCGGTTTTGTCTGCCGGTCTCTCATCAAGGATAATGGGCTCATGCAAATCTTTGCAATAGAGATGATCTTCCATCATCGGTTTCTAATAGGTGAAATTGTCTGCGGTCAGCTTGAACATATCTCCATCATGAGTTATGCCACTGGTCTCCATCTCGTCTCCCTCAGAACCCGTAGAACTCGGGCTCTGATATCACTGTTGGGAACTCGGTTCCCTCAAACTCGGCTAGGGAGCCTTTTATGCGGAAGTCAGTCAACCAGATCCGGAGCTCGGTTCTCGGCAGTACCACGGCCTGAATATCACCAGGTCGGGAGCGCAGCGGAAAATCAAAAACAGATAGGAGAAGGAGAAGAACACAACCAGATTTTAACGTGGAAAACCTTCTCCAATGAAGAAGTAAAAATCACGGGACCTAGTCCAGATCAAAAATCCACTATGAGAATAATGGTTACAATAATCAAATACACCAATGTGGTGGTTAACTCAACCTCTCCAACAATGGTGATAATCAAACTACCCTAGAGATGTTTCTCTCAAACTCTCCCTAGAGATCTCTCAAATGCAAAGCATGAAGCTTTTGCTTAAACAATCAAATATTTTCTCTCAAATTTTTCTCCTCAATCTTCTCACACATTTTAGCCTCCACCCTAACAATGAATATTTATAAGAGGTGGAATTAGGGTTAGGGGTATTTTAGAAAAACCCCTGAAATGGGCTTGGGCTTAGCATTGAAGGAGGAAGCCCAACAAAGCACATAAATCGTTTCTTCTTCTGACTCTTGTCAAATTGGGTCAGAATTCCTCACTGCATCAAACTATATATAAACTATAAAAAGATTCCTGGACAAATACTAAAGAACGTTGCTGGTAGCAGCCATGAGAGACAGGGGTCACCCAAATCAAACTTTATTCACAATTTTCCCTGACATTAATATATTGAGCAACTAGACAAATGGGGAATGTTTTCCATTTGTTGAGGTTAGAGAATCTATCTAATTCTAGTCCAGTAAAGGTGCTTTGTTTTTTCTTTTAGAACAACGTGAAGGAGAATATATTCCCTAGTATACTAATACTTTATTCATATATCCAACTTGTTCATAGCGATTTTAGGAAAATAAAATAACATAAAATAAAAAAGATCAAGACATAGCTAGGCTCACCATTATTGTTGGTCCATATGTCTGGTTGCGCGAAGAACATTAGCTGGGCCTGCTACACTTTCTTATAGTTGGGCTAACAACCTACACATACTGAGAACATAGTTCCTTAGTATTGCTTCAAGCCCAAATTAAAGGTAGAAAATTTAACCACCACAGGGCTTTGCTTGAAACACCAAAATCATGGTTTCATACGCAGATTTTGAATTGTTGACATCATCATTTTTTTTTTTAAATTTTATGATGTTCGGTATACCTGAAATAAAGATTCCATTATTGTCTCAATTTTTGTAAGAATGAAGATTTCTTAGTTATGCAGACTGCAAATTATGTTTACCGTCAATGGAAATTGCTTGAACTAACAGCAAACTAAGCACCACTGACAAAATAGTTCTGGATTTAGTAGAATTTTATTAATAAGTTATTTGTAAACATCCTGATAAATTATTTGTTAAAACTTATACTATATGCTGACTTTTGCTCAGTTGGTAACTGAGCTTCAAGATTTGCTTGAGTCAGGAATTTAAATCTGTGATTGTTTCTAGGCAAACCTCCTGGTTGTCTTTACACTCCTACCTCCTTTATCACTGAGCGGTCATTTACGGGCTTTAGGTGGCCCGGGCTGTTTGAGGCTTATCCCCATCGTCTCATTGGCGGACCTTCACACTTGTTATTTGAAGGTCATATTCAGAGTTTGCCTCGATTTGGTATAGCTCTTGCGGCTTGCACCAAAATAGTGTTTTACCGCTAGATGTCCACTCCAACTGCTAGTAAATTTTTGAAAAATCTTTAGGTTGGAGGACTGTCTCTTTACTCAAGAGAAGAAGGTAACCAGAAAAGGTTGAACAAGGTGACCAGATAAGGTTGAAATACTCCACCTTTTACCAAAAAAAAAAGTGAAAAAAAAGAAAAAAGAAAATTCCAATAGAAATTGTTATGTTGTTGTTTGTGTTCTGAACTTCAACTCTGCAAACTGAAAAAAAAAAAAAAAAAGTGTCAGAAACAAAAGCCAAAGACAGTAATGTCAAATGAATGGAGTTGCTTGTTGTGCTTGTTGTTCCTCCTATTTCAATTTTCCACATCCATTTCAGTTCTCGATTTCCCATGCAAGCCACCTCAACATTCATGGTACCAATTCTGCGATACATCTCTTCCCATTCCCACAAGAGCAAGATCACTCGTTTCCCTTCTGACCCTCCCTGAGAAGATTCAACAGCTCACAAACAACGCTTCCTCCATTCCCCGCCTCGGCATCCCCGCTTACCAGTGGTGGTCGGAGTCTCTCCACGGCATCGCCACCAACGGCCCCGGCGTGTCCTTCAACGGTACCGTTTCATCTGCAACAAACTTCCCCCAAGTCATCGTCTCCGCCGCTTCCTTCAACCGCAGTCTCTGGTTTCTGATTGGTTCCGCCGTGGCCGTTGAGGGTAGGGCCATGTACAACGTTGGCCAAGCTGGGTTGACTTTCTGGGCTCCTAATATCAACGTTTTCAGGGACCCCAGATGGGGGAGGGGACAGGAGACACCAGGTGAGGACCCCATGGTTGCTTCTGCTTATGGAATTGAGTTTGTGAGAGGGCTTCAAGGTGTTGGAGAAATCACAAATGTGTTTGGGGAGAAAAGGGTGTTGAGTGCTGATGGTGTTGTTGTTGATGATGGCCTTATGGTATCTGCTTGTTGCAAACATTTCACTGCTTATGATTTGGAGAACTGGGGAGAGTTCTCTAGGTATAACTTCAATGCTGTGGTAAGTTTGTTTGTTTTATTTTTGTTTTTATTTGGGATTGGTATGGTGTTGAGTGGAATTGGTTTTGGTTGGTGTCAATTGGTTTTGTGTTTTGTAGGTATCGCAGCAGGATTTGGAAGACACTTATCAGCCACCTTTTCGTGGTTGTATTCAACAAGGGAAAGCTAGCTGCTTGATGTGTTCCTACAATGAAGTTAATGGTGTTCCTGCTTGTGCTAGTGAGGATCTCTTGGGATTGGCTAGAAACAAGTGGGGATTTAAAGGGTAAGGCTTTGAGGAACTTTTGAATTCATGTCATTGTAAAAAAAATGTAAAAATTGATCTTTTGTTGATTATCAGGATTCGTTTGGTGGTTTTGAGTATAGGTATATTACCTCAGATTGTGACGCTGTGGCCACGGTTTTTGAGTATCAGAAGTATGCAAAATCCCCAGAGGATGCTGTTGCTGATGTTCTCAAAGCAGGTATTTTTTGTATGTCTATTTAAATGCATGGTTTCATTGAATTCATTGCATCAACTTTATATGAATTGGGTAGTTTCCGAGATATTTCAATTCATCAGTTGATTTATAGGTGTGGACATCAATTGTGGAACCTATATGCTTCGAAATACTGAATCCGCCCTTGAACAAGGAAAGGTGAAAAAGGAAGATTTAGACAGAGCTCTTCTGAACCTTTTTTCTGTTCAACTGCGCCTTGGACTGTTTGATGGAGACCCCAGAAGAGGCCAGTTTGGCAAACTGGGTTCGCAGGATGTTTGCACCGTGGAACACAAAACACTGGCACTTGAAGCTGCAAGGCAGGGAATTGTACTGCTGAAGAATGACAAGAAATTCCTTCCCTTGAATAGGAATATTGATGCTTCCTTAGCTGTCATTGGCCCAATGGCAACTACAAACAAATTAGGTGGTGGCTACTCAGGTATGGTTTTCATATTGGAGCATTGTAATTTTTTCATCTTCATTTGATTGTTTGATTTAATTTTTGCTTGCACTATACTCCCTTGGTTAGGCTATCCCTTTTAAGAAACCCTGCCCTCGGGTGCCAATGGTATATGTACACAGGACATTCAAGCTGAAGGACCAAATATATAACTATTACATTGTTTTCCCGAGATTTCATTTTTATTTTCTAGCTAACTTGAATGCCTGATCGATTGATGGCATTATACTATATAATATCCATTAGTCCTGGTCTCACAGTAATATAAAACTTAGTATTCGGTGAAGGACAAAAAATTTTCCACTATAAATTATTGATCCATTTTACTAATTTCCAAACTTTTTGCTATATCGCTGGAAAAACAAAGGGGAAGTTTGAGTCTCTTAGCTAATGACCTGTGGATACAAGGGGATCTTCTCCCACTAATGAGAGAAAGCTGCATTCTTAAATTTCGTCACTCTTAGGCCATCATCAACACTTTAAATGTTTCTCCATCTTCTATAAGACACCGCTAATTTCTGATGCTGAACCATATGATTTTGTACCTAATAATGTAGGAATACCTTGCTCCTTGAAAAGTTTACACGAGGGACTTAAAGAGTTCTCAAAGAGGATATCATATGCTTTTGGTTGCCCTGATGTACCATGTGATTCTGATGATGGTTTTGCTGAGGCTGTTGACACTGCAAAACAAGCTGATTTTGTTATTATAGTTGCCGGGCTTGATACAACGCAAGAGACAGAGGATCAGGACCGAGTTAGTCTTCTCTTGCCCGGTAAACAAATGGACCTTGTATCCTGCATTGCAGGTGCCAGTAAAAATCCCGTGATTCTAGTTCTTACTGGTGGAGGACCCCTTGATGTCTCCTTTGCTGAAAGAAATCAACAAATTGCAAGTATTCTTTGGGTTGGGTACCCTGGTGAAGCTGGTGGAAAAGCACTAGCTGAAATTATCTTTGGAGAGTTCAATCCAGGTATGTATAGTTATAAATGAATATGCTGTTAGACAAGGGCGTCTTCATGCATCATTAACATTTAAATTAGGGCGAGTCTATTTGCATTTCCTGTTGTGTTGTATTCACACTTTTCACTAACACACTATATGCATATTGAGGTTGCTGAACAAGGTGATATTTGCCACAACCGCATTTGTGATTTGATGTCTATTAGATGTAGACTATTCTTTCTTGTCGCATGTTGGCATATGTTTGTCAAGAATCATGACCATGCAAGAGGTTGATTAAATTAATTGAACCTTTGATCTCTGGGTCACATGTTGACAACACCAACTGTTGCGTTAGTGTTAGTGCAAACACTAGCTTCACTATATGTCAAATAAATCATTAGGAGACTAACCTATCTGTTGTGGCTGTTCACTGACATGTAATGATGATGCAATTGAAGAAGCAATAATAACATGGGAAGCCAAACTAAGAGAGTGAATAATTAGCATCAAAGTCACCCTAAATTTTAGTGTCAGATGAGCTACCATTTAATTTAGCCTTCATCTTTATCTTCAGTAAACTCCACTGTTAGGTCTATATTCCATTCTTCATCAATATCTGATAATCCAATGTCAACTTTAAACTGATCCAATGCTGTTGCAATGAGAGACTCATGGACAGTTGAGGCACAAGTGGTGATGAATTGCCTACAACTTTGATCTCAGCACTGTAACAATTGAGTGTTGTTCAAAAGCCTTAGTCATACACTGACCATCTTCATCATTGAATATCTCTGGAACAGTATATATACTCTCATTTCAAGATATCAAAGGAGGTGCATAATTTTTTTAACATATAAAGACACGAGTCCATGTGTGCTTGCATGCATGGTCTGTCCCAAGCCAGGATAAAGGAGGAGGGTTGGCGTCAGGTTTTGCGAACCGGCCGTAAAAAACAGCTATATTTTTATGTGATGAACCTATATGATTTTTCGTTGGGGTGTACCCTTCATAGCGACGCGTTGCATCGGGCCCCGGGTGTAGCGAAAAATGGGCTAGGGTCCTTGCCACAAGGCAAGGCGCTGCATCGGGCCCGGGGTGTAGTGAAAAGTGGGTTAGGGTCCTTGCCCCAAGGCAAGGCGCCAGGTCTTCACCCGGATTTGGTGAAAAGTATGCCAGGGTCCCAACACGCAGATGGGCGAGCGTGGCGGGCAAGCACAGCCCAGGGGTTAAGGATGAGATTGGGCAGCTGGAACATAGGAACCTTAACGGGTAAACTGAGGGAGTTGGCAGATGTTTTTGCTAGAAGGAAAGTGAATATTGTTTGTTTGCAAGAAACTAAGTGGGCTGGAGAAAAGGCCAAGGAAGTGGATGGAACTGGTTTCAAGTTATGGTACACAGGTACTAACAAGAGGCGAAATGGTGTTGGAATTATGATCGATAAAAGTTTCAGAGATAAAGTTGTGGACGTCAAAAGGAAAGGCGACAGGATTATTCTGGTTAAGCTTGTTGTGGGTGATTTAATCCTGAATATCCTCAGTATGTATGCACCCCAAGTTGGATTGCAACCAACTGACAAAAGCCAGTTCTGGGAAGACTTGGAGGAGGTTTTGAGGGGAATACCTCGAGAGGAGAAGATTTTCTTAGGAGGAGATCTAAATAGTCATGTTGGTAAAAGCAATGGAGGTTTTGATAGAATCCATGGAGGTTTTGGTTATGGGACGAGAAACGAGACCGGAGAAGATATCTTGAATGTTGCACTAGCCTACAATTTGATGTTACTGAACACCTTTTTTCAAAAAAGGGAGTCACACCTAATCACTTATCATAGCGGCCAAAATCGTAGTCAGATTGATTTCTTTCTGGCTAGAAGAGAAGATAGAACTTCTTGTGTCGACTGTAAGGTCTACCCTGGAGAGTGTGTCGCTACGCAACATAAGCTGGTAGTCTTGGATGTTCGGTTCAACAAAGTACTTACAATGAAGAAAATGGCTCAGAACCCAAGGATAAGGTGGTGGAAGCTTAAGGAGGGAAAAGAGAGAGAGTTCAATGAAAGAATGTTGCACGATGGACCTTGGGAGTTTGATGGAGAAGTAAATGCAATATGGAATGAGATGGCTAAGTGTATTCAAAATTTGGGAAGGAGGGTGTTGGGAGAAAGTAAAGGAAATAGATTTCATACAAAGGAAACATGGTGGTGGAATGGAGAGGTGCAAGAGGCAATTAAACATAAGAAGGAGTGCTTTAGATCTTTGCATAGAAGTCCCAGTGAAGAAAACTTGCAAAAGTTTAGATTGGCGAGAAAAAATGCAAAGAAAGCAGTGCGAGAAGCTAGGGGCAAGGTTTTCGACGAGTTGTATAAAAATCTTGGGAGCAAGGATGGTGAAAGAGGTATTTATAAACTTGCAAAGATAAGGGATAAGAAAAGTAAAGACCTCACCCAAGTTAGATGCATCAAGGATGAAAATCAAAAACTTCTGATGAGAGATGAAGATGTAAATGAAAGTTGGTTGAACTACTTTAACAAGCTGTTTAATGGGGATGGAGTTACAAGCGAGGTGGACTTGGAGGACGCGTATGATGATATGAATAGAAGATTTGTACGCAGAATTAATACACATGAAGTTAAGGAGGCTTTAAAGAGGATGAAGACTAATAAAGCCTTGGGGCCTGATGGTGTCCCTATTGAAGTGTGGAGAGGCCTAGGGGATGTGGCAATAAAATGGTTGACCAATCTTTTTAATAAGATTCTCCAGACAAATAAGATGCCTGATGCTTGGAGGAAAAGTATGATTGTGCCTATCTACAAAAACAAGGGAGATATACAGAATTGTTCAAACTATAGAGGCATTAAGCTAATGAGCCATACTATGAAGTTATGGGAGAGGGTTATTGAACATCGCTTGAGGAGAGATACCAAGGTTTCTGTAAATCAATTTGGATTTATGCCAGGAAGATGTACCATGGAAGCAATTTTCTTGATGCGACAACTTATGGAAAGATACCGAGAAAAGAAGAAGAACTTGCATATGGTGTTCATAGACCTTGAGAAAGCATACGATAGGGTTCCAAGGAAAGTTTTATGGTGGGTTCTGGAGAAGAAAAAGGTTCCATCAAAGTATGTAAAGGCAATCCAGGATATGTATGATGGGGCTACTACATGTGTAAAAGCTTGTAACGGAACATCAAGTTATTTTCCTATCACGGTTGGTGTACACCAAGGGTCGGCTCTAAGTCCTTATCTTTTTGCCTTAGTTATGGATGAACTAATAAAAGATATTCAAGAGGAAGTGTCATGGTGTATGCTTTTTGCAGACGATATTGTGCTTATTGATGAGAGTAAGGAGGGTGTTAATAGAAAACTTGAATTGTGGAGAAGCACATTGGAATCCAAAGGATTCACATTAAGTCGAAGCAAGACTGAGTATCTAAAGTGTGAGTTTTCTCTGGTACGAGATGGGGACCAAGAGCCCGTGCATTTAATTGGTCAAGAGGTACCCAAAAAAGATGCTTTTAAATACTTGGGCTCCATTTTACAAAAAGGTGGAGAGATTGATGAGGATGTAAATCATAGAATCAGAGCAGGGTGGATGAAATGGCGCAGTGCATCTGGGTTTTTGTGTGACCGCAAAATCCCCCTTAAGTTAAAAGGAAAATTCTATAAAACGGCAGTAAGACCGGCAATGCTATATGGAGCGGAATGCTGGCCAGCACATAGGCAACATGAGCATAAGATGGGAGTAGCAGAGATGAGGATGTTAAGGTGGATGTGTGGTTACACAAAGATGGATAAGATAAGAAATGAAGATATTCGACGAAAAGTCGGAGTAGTACCGGTTGCCGAGAAGATGAGAGAACATAGATTGAGGTGGTTTGGGCACGTGATAAGAAGGCCCCTGGATGCTCCTGTAAGAACAGAAGTTTGTTACCAAGAGCTCAACCCAAAAATAGGCAGAGGTCGGCCGAAACTTACTTGGGGGAAGGTAGTAAAACAAGATTTAATTGAGTGGGATATAGATTGGCGGACGGTGTGTCTTAGAACGGAATGGAGAAAAGCTATAAGTATGGTGGAGGGTTAGACCCGTGGTTATTCTTATGTTCCAGATGGTCCCTTTTTAGTCCTTTTCCCCTTCATTTCCCCCACTTCTTCTTGTCCCTTTCTCTTTCATTTTTATTTATTTATATATACATATATATATATATATATATATTATTATTTTTATTTTTATTTTATTTTTTCTACAATTTTATATCTTTCATGTGGGTTCATCTACCACCGACCCCAATTAATTTGGGATAAAGGTGATGTTGATGTTGATGATAAAGACACGAGTCCATGTGGACTTCTGCTTTTTGTTATGTGACAGAAAAATAAAAATTAAAAAATGGGGTGGTGGCATCTGGAAATATATATATATATATATATATATATATATATTACCCTTAGTGGTAACTAGAGCCTAATTAAAACCTACTTTGGTCAAAAAGCAACAATATTAGGATTGCTAATAGCCTCTTTTTTGAAATTATATCTGCTTATTGTCACTGTGTATGATGTACTGTATGAAGTACTTGAATTCAAAATTTGGTAGGTCAATTCTCTAAGGCAGATTTTTAACTATTGAAGTTGGTTTTGATGCAGCTGGAAGGTTGCCAATGACTTGGTACCCTGAGTCATTTACCAATGTTCCCATGAATGACATGAGCATGCGAGCTGATCCTTCACGTGGTTATCCCGGAAGGACGTACCGATTTTATACTGGAAGTAGAATATATGGATTTGGCCATGGCTTAAGTTACAGTGATTTCTCATACAAGTTCTTATCAGCTCCAAGTAAAATTAGTTTGTCTGGAATTATCAAAGATGGTTCTAGAAAGAGTTTATTAAATCAGATAGGGAAAGAGGTTTATGGAGTTGATCATGTCCAAGTTGATAAGTTGCAAAATTGCAACTCAATTAGTTTCTCAGTGCACCTTTCTGTGATGAACCTTGGTGATTTGGATGGAAGCCATGTTGTGATGTTGTTCTCTAAATGGCCAAAAGTTTTAGAAGGCTCACCAGAAACCCAGCTAGTTGGATTCAGTCGTGTGCATACAATTTCTAAGAATTCTATTGAAACAAGCATTTTGGTGGATCCTTGTGAACACTTGAGCTTTGCAGATGAGCAAGGAAAGAGGATATTGCCCTTGGGCCATCACATTTTGAGCTTAGGTGATGTAGAGCACATTGTTTCCATTGAAATTTATTGATGACTTGTCAACTTTCAACTGTAATTTATTGACGGGTTAGTATTTTGCTTAAAAATTACAAATGTAGATATATTATAAAATAAAATTCAACTTACGTACCTGTTTGTCACATATAGGGTTCTTCCAGAACGTAAGTCTTTAATCATGGATTTGTCTATAACAGTTTTCCTTTTTGGACACAAAAAAGAAAGAGAGAAAGGTTGTTCCATTTCAAGGTCAGGGTTGAGTCCCAGTGAAGACTATTAGTCAGCCTAAGGTGAATCCGTTGGATAGTAAAAATTGCTCTGAAAAAACCTCGTAAGAAAAACTTATATGTTCCATATACTAAATGAACTTATACACATGATGTAATAGATAGACAATTAATTATATATTCAAAATTCTAGTACGAAGAGGACCAATGCGTGTGGTCTCTTGCATAGCCATAGTGTTACGAATCTTGAGGTCACCACCTCAAAAGTTAGTTCAAAGGGTGGGAGTGTCCAAGGCCTTATAAACCTCACATTGGCTGTATAGGCAACCAATGTGGGACTTGTAACATTGCCACCCCTTTAAGGGCCGACGTCCACGGCGGCTTTCACTCTATCGACACTGACCCGACGATAGCCCTTTCCCCCTTTGGGGCGGCTTCACTCACCTATCAGTATTCAGTGCCCAAAGACACCTTAATCCAGCCTATAGGTAGCCCTTTCCGTGGCCTCAACTCTCAATGAAAGCACCAATTGTTACGATTCTTGAGGTCACCACCCCAAAAGCTAGCTCAAAAGGTGAGAGTGCCCAAGGCCTTATAAACCCCACATTGGCTGTATAGGCAACCAATGTGGGACTTGTAACACATAGAGTGCAGTCCACGGAAGCGTTCTCAAGTTTCGTTGTCTCCTTTTTTCTTATTGTCTCCATTTTCTTTAGGTTAAACGGTAGAGGTGAACCAGTGTAAGAATGTTTGATCTTTGAAAGAAAGCTGTTTTTGGTTTTGTTTGAATTTGGAAAACATAAAGCTAAAAAAAGAAAAAGAAAAGAAAAGAAAGGGAATAATCTGAAAGAAATTGATAATAACCTTGAGAACAATGGAGTAGTTGGAACTTTTATGTGTATCGCTAAGAAATTAAAGATAAGAAATGTTTCTCAGTAGGAAATAAATTATCTTCTATATACATATGAAAATGTATAAGGTTGAAGAGAAGAGAGAGAAAAAAATACTCTCCTTACACTTGTATATAAAGTAAGTAAATCTATAGGCATTTTGTAATAGAATTTGATTTTGAGGAGTTGTTGACTCCAACAACATCACTATCTCGATGAAGGTGACAGCGGCTTAAATATTCATATATGCATCACATCAAACGACTTACAGTTGGAGTTATTTTTCTTAATCACACGCATCGGTTAATGACTTTTTAAGTCTCCTAAAAGAAAAGATTTTAGGAAAAAAATGAGAGGTTGTATTGAACGAAAATAAGAAAAATCCCGAATCAATTAAGAAAGATCAAGGGAGAGATTATTTGTAATTTATCCTTTTATTGGTTGAGGAATTGAGAATAAAACTACAAATTTTATAACCGAAAAAATATCTTTTACAATTCTAATTTTATAGTGGACGTTTTTGTTGAATTTGATTCCGTATTTTTCACTTCTAATATAAGGGAAATTTTCACATTAAATATATATGTGTTTTTTTTCCAACAAAGACTTATTTTATTGGGAGATAGGTATTACAAAGACTGCCGATTTAGAAGCACCTCCTTGAGATTACCCTACATCTTTAGTTTAGGAACAAATCCTTTTGCTATAGGTTTTTTTTGGTTGAAATGCTGGGAAAGTGGGGTGAGAGTTTTTTTTTTTTTTTTACCGTTTGATAAGTAAAAGTAAAAAAAATCACAGGATACCATTTTTTTCCATCGTTTCCATTTTTAACTACACATGAAAAAAAATTCTCATTCCACCCATGATATTATTTTTTCCCCCACCATCAATCCCCTCCAATGACTCGCATTATTAAAAAATCAGAGTCATTAGATCTAACTGGAATCAACAGCCAATACAGAGAGTGTAACTTACATTAATATTATTTTTTTTGACTTCAGGATAAGACTTTGAAATCTTACTCCTAATTTCAACGGTTGATTCTTGTCTATATAATGGTTGTCATTTATTTAAAATTAGTAATGTGAGCCATTGGATACAAGTGGATCAATGGTCAAGATTGAGTGTAAGACTTCTAACTCTTACACCGGTGTAAGAATATCCTACCCCTATATATATATATATATATATATATATATATATATATATATATATATATATATATATATATATATATATATATATCAAATCTTAACTATTGATTTCCATCAATTCAACTGCTATAATTTTAATGGATTACACACATTAATTAATTTATAAACTTCTAATAAATTATAATTATTAAATTAATAAAAGTTAATGATTAAAATTTGATGCTAAATAATTTGTCCCTGTATGTGTATATACATTTGCTAAAAGTAACATATATCATTTTATCCGGTTTAGCTGTCAATCATTTGATAGTTACGAAGAGAAAAAGCAAATGCTTAGAATTCTGTTGTTGACTGCAGGTCTTTGTAAAATTTTACCTTAGCTTTGTTACTATTGCTTTTATACCAATGATGATGTCCAACGATTACAATACAGTGCCCTTTATCTCTTTCGGTTTTTATATTGAATGGGGTTTTCATGTGGATTACTTTACTAAATACAGCACCAACAACTCCAATTGTCCAATTCCCATCTATAATTATGTTACTTGGAAGTTTTCGTTGCTTACGGTAACCATCGAGCTACTTCAAAGATCAATATCTTATTAGTTAAAAATTAAAGCGTCGTTTATCCTCACTCTACAATCTCCCGGGGCTCGAGAATACAAGACTAATCTCACGCCAATACTTGAAGCTTAAATGTTTTGCCTCTAACACCAAAAGTTTTTTCAAGGATTGAATTAGAGACATATTCCGCGAACCAAAATGTCACATCTTCAGATTTATCTATTTTTCTTATATATTATTTTTAATGCGCAAAAATTTATCAAGGAAACAGCGATTGATTATATTTTTAATTGGGCCACCTTCACTACTATTACCGTTGCATCAAAATTAACCAATATCTCAAAGAAGGAATATAATATGGAAAAATTATTTCTCATTTTAAATGAAACGATGGTTTTGATGTATATTTAGGATTTTTTTTCATATTCTCTATTCTTCACTTTCTTTCTCTTCCTAATTTTATGAAGGAATCTCATGAAGTAGAGAAAAGGTAAAAAAATCATCAAATGTGCATTAAAATGATATCATTTCATTTAAAATAATAAAATGACAAATATTTTTCCAATGTAATTAGTCATAATTTTTTTTTCTCAAAGTGCAATAATTATGTCTTTTATTCAATAAATTAATATCTTATCTGAAAAAAATAATAATGAAAAAGCAAGTGTATAATTAAATATCATTTATAGAGAATATAAAATTAACTAATTTATTAAAAGAAAATTGAGTATCCTATTACATAATACATCTTATGTCATGGCATAGACACAAAAAGATTGGACTCACATTTTTATGACTTTTTTTTTGTTTTATTTAGGATTCACTTCTTTTTTATGTTTATGACATGACACAAAATGTTAACAGGGAGATTATTTAATATGAGCCGGGATCACTATTTTTTATGTGGTCCCTTAGTGTAAATAAGAGGGTAAAATTGAAAAAAGAGGAAAAATAAAAGGAAGAAAAAGGGAAAGAATTTTTAATGTTGTGAGAGGGAGCATCGAAAATTCAATGGTCCCGGGACCATATAAAATATTTCCGTTAACATGATACTCGTATTTCCATTTATTAAATATGCTATGTAAAAAAGAAAATGGGGACTGTTGGGCCATAAATCTTAATAAGCAACCTCACATATTTTCACATAGGGAAAAAAAATATTTAATGTTATTTTAGATAATTGTGTTTAATATTCATCGAAATGATGTTATTTTAGAGTTGAAAAATAAAAAATTAGAATGATAAAGATTATTATAACCCTAAATAAATTAAAATTACAAAAATAATATGATTTCTACCCAAAACGATGTCGTTTTGATGAATATTAGGTAAAATTATTTAAAGTAATTTTATAAAAAAACAAACCCTTTCACATATAATATGCCGTAAAGAGCTCTTAATGTTTATCCCAAAAAAAAAACTCTTACATAAATATAGTAGGGATAGGTTAATACCCCTCTTCCATGCTTCTTCTGAAAGAATTGCCACTACCTCCATTCCGATGAATGCAATAAGGACAACAACAAATAGTTCGATAATAGGTATTACTCTGAATCGTATTCGCTTGTAATTCAAAAAAAAATTAAAATAGGTATTGAGAGATCAGAAAGATGTGTCCGGATCGCAGAGGAAGAGAGGAAGGGGAGGAGAGAGGAAGGGTGTGGGAGAGAGTGAGGAGAGGGAAAGGGGGAAAATGTTATTTTATTTCGTAATTATGGACCGTTAGATTATATTGTAATCCAACGGTGATGAAAAAGGTAGGGAAAAGGTAGGCAGGAAGGGTAGGTAGAATAACATATCCCCATATGGTATTCCATTCTTTTTGGGGGATTTTTACACATAATATGAGGAGAGATATTCTTACTACCAAAATTTTTTACTACCAACTCACTATCTATCTAATCACCATTGGATCAACATTTTCTCTTTTTTCAAATTTTTTTTAGCATTCTCTCTCTTTCATTCAATGATGATTAGATAAGTAGTAAGTTGGTAGTAAAAAATTTTAATAGTAAGAACATCCTCCCTCGCATAATATTAGGAAAATTCTTCTCCTACCATTCATTCGCTGATAAGACCATCAAGATTAGTGGGATTAACAAATATTTGACGGTACTTATCTTCCTGCAGGTCTTTTCTTTTGATGAAGACAAAATAATATCTCTATTATTAATTTCTCAAGCTTCGATCAAATTTTGAAAAATAATTATCATAGATTGTGATATAGTTTGAAACGAGATGCAAATGAATCCATTCTCATTGTCAAAGGGGTTTGAAATTCGTAATCCAATCTTTGTCAGTGCCCATCTTGCTGAAAGTAAAACGCATGAACAGATAAGGCTTTTGCTCTCTTTTGACAAAATGCACCTAAACAACTGGTACCAACGTCAGATACGGCTCCTTCTTGGGAGTAAGCACCACCCTAGTATATATTGGAAATGGATCATAGTAATTTAAGATAATGATGTTATATAAGAGGATCTTAAATATTAATAATTAAATTAACGGTGTGATGATTGTGTAACTTCCCATCTTTATTTATTTTTTCTCTCCTCCCTTATTACCATCCACTCACCCATGTATGGTTACGATTGCCCCACATGAGATTGTCATGTTAATTAGCACATGAGAGGATCCACTCCTATATATATTAGACCATTTTTGTTATATACTATATTATTATAGGGATTTGCATTCATCATTCAATATGACACAAATTTTTTTTCTACACACATAATATTTTGTGGGGCCCGCACTTTTTGAAGAAAATAATAAGGCACGCAAAACAAATCTCTATAATATTATACTATTACTTTTCCTACAACATAAATCTTATAAAACCGATTATTATATCCGCTTTAGAATAATTATTTTTAAAATCTTGTTTAAGGATAAAACAAAGGGAATCATTTTCTTTTGTTACCGGAAGGAATTTATTTTCAATTTTAAAATTATAACTATATATTTTCAAGAGTATATAGTTATATGTTTAAAAGTGCAATTTGTTTTTCTTTCCTCACAATTGTTGTTGACACGGCGGAAGGAGAAAAAATAAATTTTGAATTATAACTATATATTCTTGAAAATATATTGTTTTTTTCTGTAGAAAACTCTCTTATGTAACGGTCTAAAAATAAAACCCTAAAACAAATGACTGAATATCTGTAATTTTAAAAATTAATTATATTTGGCTAAATTAACCTTTCATTCTATCTCGAGTTCTTCAAATCTTCTATCTCGAGTTGTTCAAATTTTCTTACTAAAAAATTGAAACATAATTATACAAAAATAAAATAAAAAATTGAAACATTTTACCAATTCGACCCAATCTGTCTATCATATGTATGCACAATTGTCTCCCCTCTATAATGCCATCTTTGGACTAGCTAATCTGCCACGTGTCAAAATCATGATGAATGATATTCTCAAGGCACAAAGATGTTGACACGTTGCCAGGTATCTGTGGCTAATCTTTGCAATATGAGTGTCAAAAGCAAATAACACCGTTGAAGGAAAAGGTTGGCTGGTCCTGGATGTAAAGGAGTGGGTGGGAGTAGTACTCCAATCACATTTGTTTTTGTTCATTTGGAATTCTTATTTCTAGAACTGTCCATTCACCCAAAATAAATAGAAACTACCCAAGTTATGTATTAGAGTCAAAAAACTAATTCCCTTCTACTTTGTACATACAGCAATCAGACAGTGTTCTGATTTTAGAGTGACAAAAATCTGTGCTCTTTGTGAACATCTTGCCAGAAATGAGTGACCCCAAGTATGCCTATCCTTACCCTGCTCAAGGTAACCTTTCTTTTCATGTTTCTTCTCTTCATGTTATCTATGCTTATGTCTATTGGACCTTGTTCATTATCAAACATTAATTTCAACAAGTTTCATCCTCTGAAACAACACTTGGTTTTGTCCCATATGATATTATACATTGATGGTGGAGAAAAGTGCCCCTTACCCTTTATTCTTTTCCAACTTTTGAGATAAAAAGTTGTATTTTTTCTTCTTCTTGTTTTACTAAATTTAGTTTACTATGTTCTTTCTATAACATTTATTTGTCCATGAATCATTTTCCTTGTGGGGAACTTTTGTTGGCAGGGTATTATCAAGGTCCTCCTGTGATGGCACCGCCACAATATGCTGCTCCACCTCCCAGAAGAGATACTGGATTCCTTGAGGGATGGTAAGTTCCCAACTTTCCATTGTTATGCAGAGTACTTGTTTGTTATGTTTAATTATTAGCCATGTCGTTTTTTTTTTGTTTTTTTCTTTTCACTGTTGAGATATATAGTCCAACATTGCTTGGATGAGCAACTAATGTGTCCTTTATAAGATTTTGGACACTCTTACCCTTTGAGCTAGTTTTTGGGTGGTTTATCCCAAGGTTATTTACAATCACAATGACTCAAAAAATAAATAAAATATTTAAACACTTTTTTTTTCCTTCAAATTTTTATCAACTTCTATTAATTTGGGTAATTGACACAAATTTTTTTCTTTGTTCATCCTTCAGTCTTGCAGCTCTGTGTTGTTGTTGCCTCTTAGATGAGTGCTGCTGTGACCCCTCAATCATATTTGTCAGCTGATAGTGTGAAAGTTCCTGTAACTAGAAAAATTAAATAAAGGAGCTAGAAATATGCAGTGTTATGCTTCAAGCATGCTTCATTAAGCAGATGTGTAGTTGAATAGTTTTAGTTTGTATTCTACTCTTCTAGAGCTTTTGTTTTTGCTTGATTAACATTTTCCAACTTGGTGTGGTTCTGCGTCTCCCACAGGTTCTCCGGTGATTTGATTTGTAATGTGGAAAATAAACAAGTGTAATGAATTGAATTGGGTCCCTGTGTTCCCCAGTTATCTTTTTCTTACGTCTCGTCTTTTTTAATTTGAATTGCATTTGGAACGTGGAAAGTAACTTTCGAATACCGTGAGCGTGAACATGCATGACATGACATTTCTAGGGGTGTGTCGTGTGCGCGCACTTTATAGTCTTTTGCAATAAGCTAATGTGGTGCAGGACTGCAGGTAGAATTCCAATGGGTTGTTTCACGCTGTCTCGTCCTTTGCAATTTTCTAACAATTGAACTTGTTCTTTTATTTATTTTAATTTCGTTTTTAAATTTTAAATTGAAGGGTTTTATGTTTATTATGTTGTAGGAAAAATGATTGTGTAATTTTATAGAGATTCGTTTTGCGTGGCATATCTTTTTTTTCTTTTAAAATGTGTGGGCCCCACAAAATGTTATGTGTAGGAAAGTTCGTTGTATTATGTGAAAGGATAAAATAAAACCCTAAATTGAATATTTTAAAGTACAATTTTCTCCCATGAATTGATAAAATTCGCATCATATATGACATTGGAAAAAACGTGTATAATTTGACTATCTCTCCACAGTGATTTATGAGAAAAGATATTATAACAGCCAATTAATCTTATTGTCAATATTTTTTAAATCAATTCAAAGGTATCTTCCGACCGTAATCAAAGATTAATCCCATCGAGCACTGTCGGAATCTTTCGGGGGTGACTCTCTCAAATTCTTTTTTTCCATTCACAGTGCTCGAATTCGGGACATCTGGTTAAGGGGCCCACGCCTTACCACCTGTGCCAAAGGAGTTTGGTTATTATTGTCAATATTATTACCAATCAATTTCACTCTTAGATCGATTACGTTGATCTAACGGTTATATATTTATTTCCACCTTTATATGGTTATGATTTTTCATATTTAATGCTTTCATATGAAATATGGGGAATCATACCATATAAAGATGAAAATAAATATAATCGATGGATCAACATAATCGATCTAACGGTGAAATTGGTTTGTAGTAATATTGCTAATAATATTAATTAATTATTACAATATCCTATATCAGGATTTATCTCTTTTTAAAAAGTATATAATCTCATATCTTTCAAAATGATATAAACTTTTTTCTATGATATTTAATAGCAAAAAATTTTAAATATTATTATTTTAATAATTATTTATGGAAATATAGCTACGGTACGTCATGCTACGGTTTTCTCGGTTAAATAATTTCTGTTCCTTAAATTGTTGATAATATTGTTTTTTTTTTTTTTTGGTAAAAGATAATATTGTTTTCTTTACCCATGAGTTAGGTAGGTAAATCCACCGAAAGTTCATTACTTTCTGTATTCTCCCTGGGACATGAATGGTTTCAACCTATGATGCAGGAATGTAAAATATTGTTAGAAAAAATAATGATAAAATTATTATGAGAGGATAATTTGTATTATAGAAATCGTTTGAACAATATTTATAATTTTATGAAATGTACATAAAAAATTGAGATATGCTATAATACAAAGTTAAAATATATCGTATGAAAATATATGAATGCAACAAGGAAAAATCCAAGCTCAATATTAACTCTCAGGATAGAATAAATTATCTCTATTTGTTGATGATAGTTGCAATTAAAAAATATACCGATTGTACAAGTAATAAAAAATACATATTATAATTTTTCTCTATCCCAAACTTAACTCACCTTAAACTCAAAAGTTACTCAAATTTAATAAGTTAGGTTTGAATTTGTAATAAAAAATAAAAATACTTGCATATATACTAAATTAAACCACTACCATTATAATAATAATTCTTATAAAGTACAAATAATTTTATGTGTGTCAGAATTAGCAAGTCAAAATTAGCTTACCCCCCTCCAAAAAAAAAAAGCAAGTCAAAATTATGAACGGAAAAGCATGATTCATATAACAATTTTAAATTTTTAACTGATTGAATTATTAAGGAATCGAGCATCAAACTAGCAAATGAGTTAGGACACGAGTCACTTCCAACATACTTATAGTGTTTACAATATTCTTCTGTTAATTTTGGCAAATATGGCTAAGGAATCACCAACATTTTTTGTTTTCAAGTTGCAAATTTGGCTATCAAAATCCATAAATTCCACAATAAAGGAGAACACTTTGCAACACAAGTGAAATTTAGTCGCACGAAAATATCTTAAAAACCATTGCATATAGGTGCATGCATACATAGAAAAGCATAAGGACACACACTGACACTCACACAGGTAATTAATATTCAACTCTCTCTCTCCCTCTCTTTTTTCTCTATTTAAGAAACAATTCAATGACCTCGTCCCTTAACTAGAAGTCTTTCGAGGCATGAGAATGAAAAAAAAAAAGGATTTGGGAGAGCCGCCCCAAAAGGGTCCGACGGTGATTAGTCTTCGGTTACGGAAGGATACCATTGAATTTATTCAAAAAAAAAAAAAAAGAAAAAAAAAAAGAAAAAGAAACACTTCAATGGGAGAGAAGCGAAATTGACAGACACTCAGACAGAAGTGACACGTAATCATCAAACATGCTTCATGCAGTGACTGCTTCTTCATTCACGTAGTTTGGTTTCTCGTTCAAATGCTCATCGATGCCGCATTTAGTGTCCACAAGCTCATCACCGCATCCTTCACCACAACCACCACAACCGCCACACCTTCCGCCACCACAGTCAGCGCCACTACGACATTCAGCACTCTTCATCATACTTCCACACCCCCCTCCACAGCCTCCACCACAACCACCTCCACAACCACCACCACAGCCACCACCACAGCCCCCACTCTTTATCATACTTCCACACCCTCCGCCACAACCACTGCCACAGCCACCACTCTTTATCATACTTCCACACCCTCCTCCACACCCTCCGCCACAACCACTGCCACAGCCACCACTCTTCATCATATTTCCACACCCTCCTCCGCCACAAGCACCAGCACCACAGCCACCACTTTTCATTGCATTACCACAGCCTCCATTTGAGAGTTCAAGCTTTTTTGTTATCCCCTTATCTCCACTGCACACTTCACAGCTTAACTCCACTCCGTTTATGTCTTTCTTTTCATTTTCCTCAACTTGGCCATTCACCTTCAAATCCTTACTACTAGTAATAAGGCCTTCATATCCTTCGTTTTTTATTGTATCAGATGCAATAAAAGCGATTATGATTCCAGGCAACACCATCCACTTTTCCTTTGCCTATTCAATTTTAGAAAATTAAGCACAAAACAAATTAACATATATAAATAAAGGGAATTAATTTTATCATTTTACATGAGAAAATTTTCTCATGTTACAGTGACAATACACGAGTGAGGTCCACAAAAAAAATGGGAAGACAAGAAAGTCAAGATGGGACCCATCCATGTATTGTGAGTGTAGCATGAGAAAATTTTCTCATGCAAAATGGGAAAACTATTTCTCATAAATAAAACATATGGCTACATAGAAAGTGTTTAATATAATAGCATAAAAGTAAAGTACCGTGACAAGTCTAGATCTTAAGTCAAGCAAAGCTACTGCTTTTCCATAAGGATCTTCTATGGAAAATTCAACTGCTGTTAAGAAGTCCATTTCATTTCCTTGTTTCCCATAGTGCCTCGGTTCATAGTCTAGCTTTCTTCCTGGAAATATTTTCACCTGTGCCAAAAATCATAGCCTCGGTTCAAAAATGAAGATCCCAGAGAGCTCTTGGCATGACAAGATATTTTTAAAACTAGGGATGTGTATGGGTCGAACCGAACCGGATTTTTTGAAAAACCGAACCGAATTGATTTAAATGTTTCGGTCGGAATTGGTTCGGTTCGGTTCAAAACTGGTTCGGTTCGGAACCGGTCCGGGTCGACCCTCTTTTAAAAAGGAAAAAAATTAAATTTTTTAAAAATAAAATTATAAAAATCAATTTGATTTGGTTTGTAAACGGTTCGGTTCGGAAATGGTTCGGTTCGGTTCAGTTCGGAAACGGTTCAGTTCGATTCAAAATGATTCGGTTCTTAAATTGGTTCTAAAAACGGTTCGGTTCACGAACTGGTTTTTAAAAAACCGATTATTCTAAGAGCGGTGGTTCGAGTTCGATTCAGTTTCTTGTTATTTTGCACATCCCTAATTAAAACAGAATAATTTAGAATAAATGCATACCGTTTTGGAGCCAGTTAGCTCAAAGAGATGGCCATCATTTCCACATTTGTTTGGAATGTGAAACAACCAAAGATTCTCCAAAACAGACCATCCATTTTCCTTAAACTCAGCAAGAGTGCGAGTTTCACCAGACTTCGTGAGGCCAACAACCTCCTTTCCAGGGTTTCCTATGTTCTTTGTGTTCTTCAAATCCCTGAAATGTTATCAGAGATAGGAAAGACCATTAGCGAGCTTAATTAAGAAAACTTCATGACAAGTGGCAAGATAAACTATATGGAATTCAAAGATGTATGACAAACAGAAACAATTTGTTTAGAACTTAGTTACCTGACTAAATTAAAAGCCAACCATATACAAAAGCTTGCTTTAAGAAGATAATGCAGCTAAACTCGGTTAACTGCAATCTCAACTGCTACTTTTTTTAGTGGTTTATCCTCTCTCTTCTTATGCACGTATTTATCCGCCCTATTTGTAACATGTAATATTTATGCCTAAATGAGTTTATGCTTGATGATCTCTGTTACGACCCGTTTGCAATGTATGGGCATTGGAGTCCACATTGGTTGTATGGGTGACTTGTTGGTTTAAATTTTATTTAATTAAAAGAAAATAGAAAGTGAAGAGTTTTATGGTGAAGGGATGTGTCCTTAGGAATTTGTGTGGACATTAATAAGTTTTAGAGTTTCCATGAAGTAGTCTTTATTATGTTTAGTTTTCCTAAGTTGGTTATTAGTCATTTGCTGATGCTTATAAATAGCACCTTGTAAACCATTGTAAAGCGGCTTGGCAATATACAGTAATACAAATAGGTATATTTGGAGACTTGTTTGTGTGTTTGAGTGTTTGTGAGAAACACCATTAGAGGACCTGTGAATAACAAATTGGTATTAGAGCTTGAGCCAATGGAAAGTATGAGTAATAGTCTGCCAGTGCCCCGCCTGACAAAGGTGAACTATGAAAATTGGAGCATCCAAATGAAGGCCCTTCTGCGGGCTTATGACAGTTGGGGGTTGGTGCAAAATGGGTTCGTAGAACCTGATACAACGGAAGGATATTCAGCAAATCAACTCAAGCAATTGAGTGTGTTGAGATCAAAGGATGCAGCGGCACTATTTATGATGTTTCAAGCCGTTGAAGAAAGCGGTGGTCTTGAAAAGATTGGAGGTGCGACGACGGCAAAGGAAGCTTGGGATATATTGGAGACGGCTTACAAAGGCGCAGACCGTGTAAAGCAGGTCCGACTTCAAACTCTAAGAGGAGAGTTGGAGGGGATGAAGATGAAGGAAACCGAAGGAGTGTCGGATTTCATCACCCGGGTTCAAACCGTGGTGAACCAGTTGAAACGAAATGGAGAGGTGTTGACCGACTCCAGAGTCGTTGAAAAAATTCTGAGGTCGTTGACAGACGACTTCGAGAATGTGGTATGTGCAATTGAGGAGTCTAAGGACTTGGCTACGCTCTCTGTTGAAGAGCTAGCAGGTTCTCTTGAGGCGCATGAACAGCGCAAGAAAAAGAAGAAAGAAGAAACACTGGAGCAAGCACTTCAGTCAAAAGCAAATATCAAGGATGAAAAGGCACTCTACTCTCAGAATGTCCGAGGTAGAGGTCGTGGACGAGGTGGACGTGGCCGAGGAGGTCGTGGCCGAGGTCAGGAAGTGAAACATGAAGAGAGAGCTGAGACGAGTCAGCAAAATTGGAGAGGTAGAGGACGTGGTCGAGGTGGAAGAGGCCGATGGACAAACCAATCAAACGTGAAATGTTACAAATGTGGGAAGTATGGACATTATTCAAGAGATTGCAACTCGGACAAGTGTTATAACTGTGGCCGAGTTGGGCATTTCGCTAAGGATTGCCGAGATGAAAGAAGAGTTGATGAGGTTTCAAACCTCACTGCAGAAGGAGAAATAAAAGATGGAGTTCTGATGTTAGCACATGGTGAAACTAGCTCGAAGGTTGAGTCGGAGTGGTACCTGGATACTGGTGCCAGTAATCACATGTGTGGTTACAAACATTTGTTCAAAGAGTTGAGAACGGTGGAAGCTGGACATGTCTCTTTTGGAGACGCGTCCAAAATTGATGTGAAAGGCCGAGGTACGATCTGTTTCATGCAAAGAGATGGAAAAATTGGTACAATTCGGGACGTGTATTACGTGCCTGAGCTCAAAAGTAATATTCTGAGCATTGGACAATTGATGGAGAAAAGCTACTCGGTTCTAATGACAGACCGAGTTCTGTTGTTGAAAGACAAACAAGGGCGTCTGATAGCCCGAGTTCAGATGGAGAAAAATAGAATGTACAAGTTGAGTTTGAGGAGCATGGAGGTCGGTTGTCTGCAAGCCGAGGTGGAGGATAAAATGTCGCTGTGGCATCGACGGTTTGGACACCTTCATTATGGTGGTCTGACCGAGATGATGAAGAAGAACATGGTGGTGGGACTGCCAAAGATTAACTCTGATGGAAATTTCTGTGAGGACTGCGTATTGGGAAAACATGCGAGGAGCCCATTCCAAAGGATGGCGAGATACCGAGCTAGGCAGCCTCTGGAATTAATTCATACCGACCTGTGTGGACCCATTACTCCCGGGTCATTCAGTGGTAAGAAGTATTTTGTAACGTTTATTGATGATTTTAATCGAAAGACTTGGGTGTATTTTTTGAAAGAAAAATCCGAGGTGCTAGAGGCATTTAGGAGCTTTAAAGTGATGATAGAAAATGGTACTGGGAGGTACATCAAGTCGGTCCGTTCAGACCGAGGTGGGGAGTACGTGTCAACAGCTTTCAAGAAGTACTGTGAAGAACATGGGATAAGGCGGTTTCTGACCGCACCGTACTCGCCCCAGCAGAATGGAGTAGCTGAAAGAAAGAACCGGACTATCCTGGATATGGTCCGATCTATGTTAAAGACGAAAAACATGCCAAAAGAGTTCTGGGGAGAAGCTGTACAATGTGCAGTGTATGTGCAGAATAGATGTGCACATTCAAATTTGAATGACAAGACTCCGCAAGAAGCATGGAGCGGATTGAAGCCCTCAGTGGGTCACTTTAGAGTCTTTGGGAGTGTTGTTTATGCACACATACCAGATCAGTTAAGGACAAAACTAGATGATAAGAGTAAGAAGTTTGTGTTTATTGGCTATGATGAGAAGACGAAGGGATACAAGTTGTTGGATCCCGTTAGTAAAAAAGTGCTGGTTAGCCGAGATGTGAAAGTGAATGAAGAAGATGCTTGGGACTGGAACAGTCCATCTGGTGTGGAACCCGGAAATAGATCAATTGAGGTCAAACAACCTTCGACCTATATCCCTGCAAATCCTGAAGTTTCTGATGGTGAAGAAGAGTTGAGACAACCAAGGATGAGGAATCTACAAGATCTGTATGATTCCACCAGTGAAGCACACCTGGTATGTTTGTTAGCAGACTCTGAGGAAGTGAGTTTTGAAGAAGCAATTCGAAATGTGAAATGGCAATCAGCCATGGAAGAGGAAATTAAAGCAATTGAAAAGAACAAGACGTGGGAGTTAGCCGAGCTACCCAATGGAAGTCGGCCCATTGGTGTGAAATGGGTGTATAAAAAGAAAATGAATGCTAAGGGGGAGATCGAAAGATATAAAGCCCGGCTGGTGGCGAAAGGGTATAGACAGAAGGCCGGCATTGACTATGACGAGGTGTTCGCACCCGTATCAAGAATGGAGACTATCAGGCTGTTAATTTCTCAAGCAGCCCAGTTCGGATGGCCGATCTATCAGATGGATGTGAAGTCGACATTCTTAAATGGAGTACTCGAAGAAGAGGTGTATCTGGAACAACCTCCGGGATTCATGAAAGCAGGACAAGAAAGAAAAGTGTTGAGACTGAAGAAAGCTTTGTATGGGTTGAAGCAGGCCCCAAGAGCCTGGAACACAAGAATTGATAATTACTTCAAGAAAGATGGATTAGAACAATGTCCGTATGAACATGCACTCTACGTGAAGAAAAAGGGAGGTAAAATTCTACTTGTTACTCTATATGTTGATGATCTGATTTTCTTGGGTAATGATGAAGGGATGATTCAAGATTTCAAGAATAAAATGACGAAGGAGTTCGAGATGACGGATCTCGGTCTAATGAGATACTTTCTTGGTTTGGAGGTCAGACAGGACAAATCTGGGATTTTCGTTTCTCAGGAAGCCTATGCAAAAGGAATTTTAGAAAAGTTTAAAATGAGTAATTGCAACCCGGTTTCAACTCCTATGGAACCCGGTGTTAAACTTTCAAGATATGATGGAGGTGAAAAGATAGATCCGAGTGTTTATCGGAGTCTAGTTGGAAGTCTGAGGTACTTGACGTGTACGAGACCGGATCTGTGTCTGAGTGTTGGAATAATAAGCCGATTTATGGAAGAGCCGAGTTATACTCATTGGAAGGCGGCAAAGAGAATTTTAAGATATGTTCATGGAACAATCTCGCAAGGACTTCATTACTCGAAGTCGGATAAGTACAAACTGACAGGATATTCGGATAGTGATTGGTGCGGAGATATTGATGAGAGAAAGAGCACGGCTGGCTATGTATTTTTCATGGGAAACACGGCATTCACGTGGGTGTCAAAGAAGGAACCTATTGTGACTTTATCTACATGCGAAGCCGAGTACGTTGCTGCTTCCTGGTGTGTTTGTCATGCAATTTGGCTGAGAAATCTATTGAGCGAGTTGGAGCAAGAGCAAGTCGGTTCAACTGAAATCCGAGTTGACAACAAATCTGCGATCGAGTTAGCAAAGAACCCGGTCAACCATGAAAGAAGTAAACATATTGATGTCAGGTTCCATTTCATCCGAGATCAAGTTAAAGAAGGAAAGGTGGAGCTCACTCATGTTGCAAGCCGAGATCAAGTTGGAGATATTTTCACAAAGCCCCTGCCGACATTGTTGTTTGAGAATTGCAAGAAGAAGATGGGAATGAAGGACGGTAGAGATATTAAAGTTTAAGGGGGAGTTTTGTTGGTTTAAACTTTATTTAATTAAAAGAAAATAGAAAGTGAAGAGTTTTATGGTGAAGGGATGTGTCCTTAGGAATTTGTGTGGACATTAATAAGTTTTAGAGTTTCCATGAAGTAGTCTTTATTATGTTTAGTTTTCCTAAGTTGGTTATTAGTCATTTGCTGATGCTTATAAATAGCACCTTGTAAACCATTGTAAAGCGGCTTGGCAATATACAGTAATACAAATAGGTATATTTGGAGACTTGTTTGTGTGTTTGAGTGTTTGTGAGAAACACCATTAGAGGACCTGTGAATAACATGACTCATGTGGCCTTTATAAGGCCTTGGACACTCCTACCCTTTGAACTAGATTTTGGGGTGTTGAATCTCAAGGTTCTTATCAATCCCATATAGATTGATGATCTTATTTTGGCAACACAACTCCTAATCATAATTATGATTGAAGGCCAAAATTATATTGAAAAAGGAATCAAGAAACTATATGACTTGTATCTAGAATCCAACATCTCGCAACTGTTTATTACATAAGGATACACTGAATGGCGAATCTCAACCAAAATTTACATACAGATAGCTACAGCTACAGTGACTATTGAAATTGGCTTTCAACTTACATATTTACAAGCTTTTGTGATGGATCAACACAATTGGTAATCTAGGAATTAGATGCCGGCAAGCACTTGGTAGTTGGAAGATTATACAAATGCGATTAAAACAAGTTGATAATTCCAAGAAACAACAAGCAGCAAAACAATTCACGTTTGAAGCTGTGAAGAACCAATTCAACCCAAAAGCTTAAGCTATTGGGTGTGGATACATTAATGATTTTATATATCTCAACACGCCTCCTCACACGAGAGCCCACTGGGCTTGAAGGGTGGACAATAAAGAACCAATTCAACCCAAAAGCTTAAGCTATTGGGTGTGGATACATTAATGGTTTTATATATCTCAACAGAAGCATTAGCTTACACGCACAAATCACCAAGAGACCAGTCCCTAATATATAAATACTGTATGTATTCTGGTAAGGAACTTTTGATTAATATCTGGCATAAAGTGCATAGACTGTACCTCATTTGAAGGCTGATGACTCTGGTGTCAGTTTCATCTGTGACATGAGTCCAGCTCCTGGCATTTTGAGGCCTAACAGAAAGGTTGAAGAAACATGTATTTTTGGAAAGTGGTCGAGACTCAGTCATTTCAAGCGTGTATGGAGCAGGAACAGGAACAGAAAATGAGATGGCTACCCGTAATAAGATTGGCTTTGAGCTCATGGTACCAGAACTTGGCACCAACTCCAACCATTTCTCAACATACAGTTTTGAAACTGGGTCAAGATAGTCTAGCATAGAGAATGAAACAGAACCCAGTGTCTTTGTTGATCTTCTTACAGATAACTTGGAAGAAGAATGGGACATGAGTTCAAAAAGAAGCTGTCCTGTTGGTTCACACTGGAAAGATGCAACCTGTTTCTCTCCAGACTCTGACAAAATATTTAGTCTCCTTTTAGCATCAAAGAATGCATCAGGCTGTGATTTGGAAAATAAAACACAGAGACCTCCTTCCTGTCCCTCAGGTAAGTTTTTAACCCCAACAATCTCCAAGAGAACCTGGAAAAGGATTATAGAGGAAATTACAAATACCCTCATATGAATAGAAACTGTTTCAGTGATAGTTATTCAGTTTAGTCTGCATATGCCTACATACATGTAGAAGAGTACGATATGGCAAAAAGCTGATCAACTGAAGTAATACTATTAAAATTCCCAAAATCAAGAAAGATTGCCATTACTATCCACAGGTATTTTGTTTTCAGTTGCTAAATTGCATTTTCTTTCCTGTCCTAAACAGCTATGCATGGCTGAAGAACACAGAGAAATTGTTGTTGGCACTACCATAATCTGAGTAGGCTCACGGTGTCTATAGTTATATACACATGAAGAAGTCCACTATATATCTTAACAGTACCCCTTAAGCTGGAGCACAGATATTGAACAGGCTCAGCTTTTAGTTGCAGCATACGATATCCTAACTCTAGTTAGAGCCTTTATAAACAAATCGTCCAGCTGTTCATGATTCAAACAGTTTATATCCTTGTTAAGTTGTTATAATGAAAAGCTTTGCGAGTGACTAAACTATTTTTAGGGATCTGAAAGGAAATATTGCCCTACCATTCATCCAGTGAAACAACATAGTAATAGAAACTTATCATAACATGTGGCATGGACATATATTTGGATATTCTTGTACATACCTCAAAAAATGTTGCATAAAATGTGGCATGCACGTAATTCAGAGATAGAGCTTAAATACTGTAAGATATGGCAGAAAAGAGGAGGTTTTAAAGTACCTCCACAACTTTCCGATCTTGTAGCGAAATTTCTTGTGGATGCTCATTGAACGTAACAACCTTCTTGTAAATCATGCTAGATGAAAAAGGGTTGCTTGTAATAGGAGATGGAGCATTACCCTTATACATTGCCCCTGCCTTCCAATATCTTGTACCGAATGTGTCTTCCCACTGTTTGGTAGTTCCAGAAAAACCAACATCCAGTTTCTTTCCTTTAGTTCTGTCCGAGTCTGTATCATCGTGTTCCAAAACTTTTCCAAGTGTTTCATTGAGGTCTTTACAATAAGCAACTGGATGTAATTGGTGAGAGTGCCAGATTAGGTCAATGTCATATGTTGGGACACAAAAGCGCTTTATACCCTTCTCCTTGTTTGTCTTGATAAGATACAGAAAGCCCTTATATCTGGCCACAGCTTCCTTGATAAAGATATCACTTTTCATGTAGGGTCTTGATACCTATCACAAAGACTAGGAATATATAATCCATTTTGAAGAAACAGCATTATGTGATAGCCATGCACAAGAAAAGACCATTGGTAAACGAATTTCACAAAATTGTTTGTTATCCAACTAAACCAAACAGACTAATAACTGAACAGTGCACTCATAAAATTAAGGATGTCCAGAATAAAATTGTCTGCATTTGATAATTGTTTTTGTAAAGAACCAATTCAACCCAAAAGCTTAAGCTGGGTGAGGCTACATTAATGATTTTATATATCTCAACATGCCCCCTCACACGAGAGACCATTGGACTTGAAGGGTGGACAATGCACAGGCCCACATACCCATGCGAACAAAGAAGAAAGTGGGGGCGGCGAGGATCGAACCCGGGACACGAGGCTCTGATACTGTGTAAAGAACCAATTCAACTCAAAAGCTTATGCTGTTGGGTGAGGCTACATTAATGATTTTATATATCTCAACAGTTTTCAAAACAAAGGTATTCTGGAACCACATATATCTATTGTAAATCGTTAACAATATAGTCAATAAAAAATTGATAAAATTGAAGATGAGCCAGGTTGAACACAAAACCTAAACCATGCTAACATCCTAAACAAGGCTTTGGCAAGCATAGACAGAGGTTATAGAGACTAGGTCTGGCCTGGTAAACCTTAGAGACTTAAATTAGTCCTATTAGAATATCAAGCTTTTGAGTATATCAAACATTAACTTCATTGGTTGTGCTATGTGAAATGGGACAACTAGAAAAACACTACTTTCCATTACCTGGTAATAGAACGGACTCTGCCTCTTAACAGATGAAATCAGATCATATTTAGTGCATTTTGCAAGTCTAGCAGTCCTTTCAGAGATATCCTCTGTGATAAGATTAATCAAATCAGCAATGTAGGGCTCATCAGGATATAGTTTATTCCAAATTTCTTCAGTTTGCCTGCCACAAATTCCTTCAACAGTAGAGACAACATCAAAGTTGTCAAGCATCCGTCCAAAGAGTTCCTCACAGTCAGATTTGTACCTTACCTGTGTAATAGAATGAAACCAAATTTTATTACTCGCAACTCAATCCCATGAAACAAAAAGAAATGCCAACAATCAGGTAAATACAAATATTTCCTGGTCTGAAGCCTACCGGGTTGAGCCTGTGACAGTGCCAAACCCATTCACAGTCAAGAGGAACTACCAAAGGCCCTTCAATCAGCCTAGACTCCGAATGTTTGGCAAGCAAGGGAAGCCAACAAGCATTGTACCTGATTATAAACTTTCATTGTTATTAAATAAGCCGAAGAAACTAAGAGATTGAACTTCTTTTTATGGATATAATAATAGAAAATCCATGACACCTACATCACATGAACTACATAGGACAAAAGTTATGATATTCCATAAGACAAGAATGTCAAAGATCCTTCCTCAAGACCGTTTATTGACTCAAGAAGTTTAGTGAGTGAAATTAAAATAAAGAATAGTTCTTTGTAAGGGCCAACCCAGTTCAAATATCCACTTCGTGAGTGTCTGGGGAAGGGAATACTCTAGGCAGTCTTTCCCTTACTTTTTGTAGATAGACTGATTCGAACCCGCGACCTGACACACCACGGCAAGTAAGCTTACCGCTGAGCCAAGCCGGCGCTTCAAAGAATGGTTCTTTGTAACTATTTTTAGATTTTAAGTATAAAACTCTATATGGTTTGTGGAATATTCACCTATAGATAGCTCTCTCAAGGGCAGGACCGTCATAGAGGTGACGGTTCCTATCAACAGCTTCAAGGAACTGAAGCTGCTTTTTGGCCACAGCTACAAGGTCAACGCTTATTGCAATCTTTTGGGCTTCCATCCACTCCAATTCTTGTTGCGCTTCCATCTCTCAATTTAACCTGAGACACAGCAATCTTTCAGAAACTTCTCGGTGTTATTATAACTTAACGTGGAAAATTCATCGATAAAATATACTTCATGAACCAATAAAATAAAATAAAATAAAAGATCTCGTAGCATCATTCATTTTCTTTTTCCAATTTATGTTTCCCACGGTTATCTGAAAGAGTCTTACAAGAAAAAAATGCGTCAAATATATAGAAAGTCCACAAGAACAGATATGAAAGAAGGATCTTATTCGCAGGTTGGTCAACGAGAAAACTTGTAAATGTCTCAACTAAGCTCATGTAACAAACAGCAAACACAAGCTCAGAACATGGAAATAAACATTGTGATCATCCACTGCAGACACTACTAGTACAAGTTCATTGTATCAGTACCACAAGAAAGAAGAAGAATAAAAAGGACACTTTGGGATTACCTGTTACCCAGAAACTGAGGCAGAGAAGTTGTAGTTGTTGACACGGAAATTGCTTAAGGAGGATCAGTATCCGAATCAGCTCATTGTTTTTTCTGTGACATTGCAATTGGCATTGTTTGGTAATAGGATATTATATAGTAAAGACTTGTACTGCAGCTGAAGATAGTACAAAATGATCCACGTCATTCCATCCAAAAAAAGTAGTACATCCAACCAACTAAAGATTTTAGGAATAACCTCGTTTTCATCGCAGTGGTTATATGGTTTATCTAGATTCAAAGTATCATGTATATTTTTGCAAAAAAATAAAGTATCATGTATATTTATTGTAGTTATAAAAATATATTATTTAAACCCCTTCCATATACACATGTGCATGCGCCCATATATATATATATATATATATATATATATATATATATATATATATATATATATAGGGTTTTATAAGAGTTATGGATAAAAAATAGGGTTTTATAAGAGTTATGTTGTAGGAAAAGTGATTGTGTCATGTTAAATGATAGATGATAAACCCTTATATATATGGGTTTATCATCTATCATTTAACATGCCCACAAAAAATTTTCTCCACACACAACATTTTGTGGGGCCCGCAACAAAAAAAAACTCTGGCACGCAAAACGAATCTCTATAACATAACACAATCACTTTTCCTACAACATAACTCTTATAAAACCATATATATATATATATATATATATAGGGAGTAGGATATTCTTACACCGGTGTAAGAGTTAGAAGTCTTACACTCAATCTTGACCTTTGATCCACTTGTATCCAATGGCTCACACATTCCCAAAAAATCTGAACCCTTAGATATAAGTTGAATCAACGGACAAGATTAAAAGTGTAACTTACACTGGTGTAAAATGATCCTGACCATATATATATATATATATATATATATGGTCTCATCATTTCTCAAGTTGCTTGAGATAATATTATCTCTGACTATTAAATCATAACCGTACAAAGATAGATCAATGCTGATAAAGGAAGAGAGAAAAAAATGAGATTATAACCATCCAGAGATAAATCAATTAATATAAGAAAATAAATAAATAAAACGACATAGTTTTGGGATGGCCGGACATATAAATATTCTCAAGTTGTTTGAGAAATATTCTCTCTCTATGTATATATATTTATATAATATTTATTTATTTATATGTATTATATAGATATTTGATTCATGATAAAAATAAATATTTTATTTTATTTAAATTAAATTCATTAGATGATACACATTTAAATCTTGTGATCTTATATTTTTATCGTAAAAATAAATTTAAGTCAAATATTTTTTTTATTTATTGTATTTGATATTGTTATAATATTTTTTTTAAAAATTTAATATAAATAATTTATTTAACTATTTTAATTTATGTTGAATAATATTCTTAATTTTAAATAAATTTTTTACATACCTACAAAATTTTAGATGATTTTTAAAATGATTTCAAAATAGATAACTTTAATTTATTTTTAAATTTAATCATTGATAATTACTTTTATTAAGAGCTTATTTGGTAATATCACAACTATATAAAATAAAAGTTAGAAAAAATAAGGGTTTTATAAGAGTTATGTGGTAGGAAAAGTGATTGTGTAATGTTATAGAGATTCGTATTGCGTGCTTTAGTTTTTTTTTTTTTTTTTCAAAAAGTGTGGGCCCCATAAATTGTTGTGTGTAGAATTTTTTTTTTGTATCACGTTGAATGATGAATGCTCACCCTAAAAAATAAATAATTTTACATTTATAAAATAAGTGATATATTTTTGTTATCACGATAGTTGTAAGTGAATGTTTGGAGTCACAGTGGGTTAAATGATAACTTATTTAACTACAATAGCCAATAGGTATGAATGATATGTTTGAAACTACAAAGAGATACACCATTAAATCACAGAGGTGAAAATAAAGTTGTCTCCAAATTTTATTTATTTATTTAGTTTGCTGAGAAACTAGATAAAAGAAGATATTATTATTGTGGAAAAGTACCATTACATTTTTTATTGTCATAAGAAATTATGGGTTTAGCTAAATAATTTATTTTAAGGCCAATTTAAAAGTAGTTCTTAGACAAACAAAAAGAAAGGGCAAAAAAAAGTGAGGATCCCATGCCAGCAAGGTGATTCTGTACCCAAACATGTTATTTAATTGGCTGGAATTGATAAGTCGCAGGCACTTCAGAAAATGGGTAGTAGCCAAGTCACACGGCGTGGGTCACTGCTTCCTTATCCGTTAGGATATAAGAAGACAAAAAAATATGGTTATCACGGAGGTCATGGTAGTTTGGCCTAGTTGGTCTCCTTTGGCGTGGTGTACAGATAAGCTACAGAGGTGTAGACGTTAAGTTTATGGGAAATACTACTCTCATTTTACATGAGGTAGTTATCTCATTTTCTCCCACTTCGAAAATCATACCTTTTTTTTTTTTTTTTAAATGGTGGACCATTCTCTCTACAACATAAGACAAATACTCTTCAAGTTTGATGCTTACGTTATTCAGCTGTGTCTTACTATTACAATCAAGTTTGATACCATTACATATTTCAGTTCAGTTTGCTCTCATTTTTTAACTGGAATAGAGATATTCATTTGTCTAGCCGAATAGAAAATAATTTTAAAACTGTTGAGTGAAAGGTTTCGGTTGAATAAGTATGTATTTTGATTAATTTATTCTTTGAGATTTAAAAAAATAAAATTGACATACTTTAAAAAGAAAGAAGAAAAGTGATTTCTATATTAAAAATCTTTCCCAAACGAATTCTAAAACTAGTAATTGATAACTTGTAAATCAATCATATGATTATTGTACTGGTAACTGATCATGTGCATCGACTATCATATTAACAAGTTCCTACCACTTTTTACCAAAAAAAAACAAGTTCCTACCACCCAACGTGTCTAATCATTTCCCTTCAATAATGGCTAGTTATTTATTTTATTTTTGTTATTATATTTGAGTGTGGATTAATTATGCATTATCTTTATTGATCGTGCATGATTCCTTTTTGATTCCGTTTTATTTTCACCTCAAGTATTATATGGTTTATCTAGACACGCTGACTACTAAAATATATCATTTAATTTCTTGTAGTTTCAAAATAACATGTATATTTATTTTAGTTATAAAAGTATATCACATAGACCCCTTGTGATCTTTTATATACACACACTTACCCATGTACGAGCGCGCACACACATCTATATATATGCATTTGATTCACGATAAAATTAAACAATTTATGTCATTTTATTTGAATTAAATTCATTAGATGATATACATTTAAATCTTGTGGTCTTATATTTTTATAGTACAAATATGTTTAAGTCAAATAGTATTTTTATTTTATTTGATATTGTTACAATTTTTTAAAAAAATTTAAACTATTTAACTAATACGTCTTTAATTTATCTTGAATAATATTCTTAATTTTAAATAATTTTTTTACATACCTAAAAAAATGTAAGAAGATTTTTAAAATGATTTCATAATAAATAAATTTAATTTTTGTAAAAATGTAATCAATGATAATTAATTTTATTAAAAATATCACAATTATATAAAAATAAAAGTTAGAAAAAATAAAGAATTTTATGTTTATAAATAAATGATATATTTTTGTTTCTACGATGGGGTGTAAGTGAATGTTTGAAGTCAAAATGAATTATATGATAAACTTATTTAGCCATAATGGGTATCAGTAATAAGTTTGATTCTGTACCCAAACATGGGAAGTAGTGAAGTCACACGGCGTGGGTCACTGCTTCCTTATCTGTTAGGATATAAGAAACGCGACCAAAAAGATACGGTGAGGTCATGGTGGTTTGGGAGATTATTTAATGTGCTCCGGGATCACCGTTCTTTTGGTGGTCCCTTAGTGTAAATGGAAGAGTAAAAGTGAAAATAAGAAAAAATAACAGAATAAAAAGGGAAAGAAAAAATTGATGCTATTAGAGGGAGCACGGATTATTGGATGGTTCTGAACCATAAAAGATATTTCCGTGGTTTGGCCTAGTTGGTCTCTTATGGCGTGGTGTACAGATAAGCTACAAAGGTGTACTGCATGCAAACGGCATGCTTCGAGTTTGATGCTTACGTTATTCCGCTGTGTCTTACTATTACAATCAAGTATGATATCAATACATATTTCAGTTCAGTTTACTCTCTTTTTTTAAGTGTCTTGCAAAATGCACAATAGAATTCTTTATTTGTCTAGCCCTATGTAGCACCGATACCGATACGGGACACGTGACACGATACGACACGACACTCCGACACGTTAATTCTAAAAAATGTTAGATTTCGACATGTTAGGACACGTTTTGATATTAAATAATATTTTTAATTTATGTAGTATATATTATATTTAATATTCAATAATTTAACAAAAAAATGAATCTAAACCTATAATATTCATAAATTTTGCAAAGAAACATAACATATCTCAAATATTTATATTAAACTCAATAAAATGATAATCGTAATCCAACGAATCTAATAGTTGAAACTAAAAATTCAACGCAAATCAACATTTGAACCTTTTTTTGAATTTCTATAATGCGTGTTAGAGTGTCGGGGAGTGTCGGAGTGTCCGAGAGTGTCGGGAAGTGTCGGACACGACACATCAGGGTTTTTGAAGTGTCGATGCTTCATAGGTCTAGCCGAATAGAATATAATTTTAAAACCGTTAAATGAAAGGTTTGGATTGCATGAGTATGCATTTGGATTAATTTATTCTTTGAGATTATAAAAAAATAAAATTGACATACTTAAAAGAATTAAGAAAAGTCATTTCTATATTAAAAACCTTTCGCAAACGAATTCTAAAACTAGTAATTGATAACTTGTAAATCAAATCGTATAACTATTGTATTGTCAACTGATCATGTGCATGGATTAATAACTTCATATTAACTAAGTTCCTATCACCCAACATGTTGACTTGATTTGATTTTTCTAAGATGTCTTCCAAAAGAAAATTGGAAATCCTTTTACTTCTTTTCTTTTTAATGAAACTACTTCCTATTGAAATTTGTTCTATTTATATGATGCTTTGGTGGATGCTTTATAATTTATACCTTTAAGTACAATCCACAGTTTCGCAATGAAAATAATAGAAATCCTACTATATAAAAAAGTAAAAACATACACTACAGCTAACAAACTTACACCAAAGATTTGTCCGAGAGAGGGTAAGCTACTTCATTCATTTTTCTCACATTTAGTCGTTTTCTCCACTTCAAGCCTGCTTCACCCTGCTCCTCTTGACAAAGGCAAGGAACGGGAAACTAATGGGCAAGAATGAACGATTATGACAAAGCACCTTAAAACTCTTCTGACTTAGAGTCATTTTCTGTCTCTGACTTCTGAGATTCACCTTTTTTCATATATTCCTCTTCAACAGTGTCCTTGAGGATAAGTAACCTCTGAATAACTATAGGCTGAATCATCTGCCTTGCTTCTCTTAAATCTGTTTCTTCCTTGTTCAGATGATATGCATCAAGCATGATCTTAATCCACTTGTGCAACTCCTTTGGGGTGCTGCATAATCACATAAAAATCAGGAGTATCAGAACAAACACAAAAAAGAAGAAGATATGCTTAAGATAAACCAGTAGGGAATTCTCTCACGTGTACAAAGCATCAGGGTCCTTGGCTTCATGTCCATCGCCAGGGGAGAAAGCTGTTGCCAATGCAGAAAATCGCTCCTCAGGATCTGTGATATTTAACAAATACTTGAGTAGCTTTATTTCTTTTGGAGTAATACTCCTTAGGCTGTTCTTCGTGGCCTTGTACAATTGGTACATTATGTCTTTCACCTGCACAATATAGAGCAAGGTCATTGAGCACGATGAATGCAGTCTAATAATTTCTTCTAAGTTTAAGTAGACACAATTAAGGCTCCGTGGTTCCATGCTAGAACATCAAAGGAGAAGACTTTTCAGTCAGTAAACATCAATTTAAAATTCAGAACAATCAATTCAGTTTGTTTCCTTTAGATCCTAAGATCCCTGTATCAAATATTCATACTTTGGCTGCCTGTCCGGGTAACAACATAATAGAGCGAAAGACCTGGAAACCTCTCAATTCTCATCCCATACAACAGTCATAGCAAACTTATGCACAGAATTATAATTGAAGGATAATGCGGAAGCATAAGATCATTTTCCCATCATTGACAATCACTGAGTTTAGCTAATAAATGCAACTGAATCTCGTCATATAAGAGAGAAAAAAGAGACCACTGCAACTTCTACCAACTATAAGTCTTCCATATTAATGTTTTGGGGTATCTAAAACACTGATTATAGTAATAATAGAATAGCATGACCGTATCCATCCAACAGAAGCTAATGATGTGAATCTGATTATCAGTTACTGGGAAACCTTGGCATGATTTTTTAGTGCATCTTGTTTTTCCTAGCCATTTGATTAGGAAATGTGTTGCATCAAAACAAAAAAGGAGTGTAGAACTGATGTTAGATACAGTTATTAACTGGTTGAAAGTCTAACTATTCAATAATGTGTTTGGCTTGACTAGTTACCTAGATGTATGCAACCAAAATCTTCAAAGAGTGATCTTTAGAAACAGAGGATTAAGTGATTTGATTGTCTTTCTGAATCCATGCAATATAACATCTACTAACATTTTCATTTATGTGCTGTATGTTAAAACTTGAAAAATAAGTATGCGCAGCAAAGACCATCTTAAAATAAGCATAACAGGCAGATAAAACCAGAAAAAAAAAAAAATTAGATATGATTATATACACTCACAAGAGGAACACATTCTACTTAGGTTTATGTTTAATAAAGCCTTACTATTATTGGCTGGGGACAATTAGAAGCATCTGTTGATCTTTCTTGGAAGAGGATGGAAGGACATTAATAAAACATTGCTGCACTGCATCATATTCCAAATTCATACCTCATTCTTCATTGTTGTAGATTCTTTTGCTTTAGCCCAAGCACTGCTTATCAACAATATCAATGAAGAATCAAGTTCCTTTGCCTTTGCAAGGCTTTTGATCTTCTGACAAGCTACATCAACAGAAGGAGAATTTAGGATATCATCAAATTTGGCCTGTGCAGCATCTAACGTCTCCAGCTCCACATTCGCTAGAGTATTATCATATGCACTGACAGCTGACAAGCATTTAGTCCCTAGCCTGGCAATCACTGTTCAATAAATATGCCAGTCATAAGAAATAGCCAACTTAAGGGACAAAAATCTTATTCTTCCATCTTAGTTTAAGCAAAGTTCCAAGAACAATAGTGCAATTTTATTATAATCAGTTCTTTTCTTATTATAATTAACTATCATATTTTATCTCATTCTTTGTGGTGATTACTAGATTTAGAATAAATAATAGTCCAGAGAAAAAGCCCAAAATAAAAAAATTGCACTCCTATACAATTACCATCACGATCCTCCAAACTGTTATACGTGTCTGAAATAAGAGTAAGGTAGCGGAAGAATTCTCCTGTAAAGTCTTTGCGCCTTCGTGCGACTATGGCATTAATGTCCGTCGGGCTATCTTGTATCTCCTTGAGAAGTTCAGAGTGTCCTTCCATTTCTTCATCAATCTGCAATTGCTTACACCTAATCAACGGAATGAGGGAGAAGCACTAAAATCAAGCAAGTGCCTAGATATGAAAGTATATTTTGTTGTATTGGTTTGTACTTTCTGACAAAAAGTAATCAATTAACAAGACAAATAAAATGTTATCTTATTACTAGTTTAACAAGAACTTCCAGGACAATGCATCTGCACCGTTTATACAAAAAAATATCTAGATGAGTTTTAGTTTTCACTATATTTTGAGCCAAAATATTTATAAAACAATAGCTACGAAAAAAGAAAAAAAAAAACAGGTTTCTTTGCTTTTTCCAACTTTTATTCAGCAACAGGAGAGTCTCTTTCTTAACATCAACATTATAAGGGGGCATGGTTGAGAAGAACGTAAGAAACATAGAGAACAATTGATAGTACATTACCTTCTTCAGCTTTCTCCTCAATGAAATGAATTTTTCTTTCATGGTTGGGTCATTCTCCATGTCTGCCCTTTTCTGGCACCTACTGTAGAAACTATCCCTGTATTTATTCCACTCCTCCCTAAATACCAGGTAACTCCTCCATTCCTTTGATTTGGTCTTCTCATTCAAAAACAAATCTATCATTTTGTCACAAAATTTAGTCATAGTGTAACCCTCTGCAATTTCAACCTCTTCCTGCTCCCCCACTTGAGCTGTGGAAGCACTGCTAGCTTGTGGACCTAAAAGGAATTTCACTTTCTTTTTAGTGACACAAAAAATTACACCTAGAAATTAGTTAGAAAAGGCATCAGGAACAAGATACCATAGAGATATCAAAAAAGAAAATATAAAGAGACTCACCTTGTTGAAGGGTTTAGGGTTTCTTCAGTAATATTCTAATTTCTTACACTGTCAACTTAGTATACTAGAATAAGAAAAATTCATCTAGATAAATAAAATAGAAAAAAATGTAAATGGAACTTGTTACTGTAATTTCTAATGTGAAATTCGCAGGTATGCTATCCCCTTCAAATTATATAACTACCCATATCTAGCGAAACCCTTATCACTTCAAATAAAGACCAAAGTTTAATCTTTTTCAGAAACCCATGTTGAGCACATAAAAAGTACATAATATTAAGGAATAAACAATGAAGGAACAAGGTAAGAGGAAAACCAAAACAGCATAGGAGGTAGGAAAATGATACTCACTGGGGAGAGAGGCGCATAGGAGAATATGGGGTTTGAGATTGTGAGCTACAAGTCTTGTTCTTTGGTTGTGGAAGGAAGGTGAAGAGAAGGAATGAGTGAGGGAGAGATTATCATTGAAAGGGAAGAAGGTGGTGGTGTTGAAGATTGAGGTCCATACCTCGTACCCCTTCATATTCATTACTAAGGTTGTTCCTTCAACCAAAATACCAAAGTGCCCGCACTTCAACTCTCTTCATAGAGTGAGCTCGCCCCAATCTTTTCTATTCATCCATCATCTTATCCGGTTCCTTGCATCCCTTTAAGTACGACAATGGAATTGAAAGTTTTTTTTTTTTTTTTTTCATATAAATTGAAAGTTGTTGAGCAAAATGAAATTGAATAAAGTTATACTTTAAAATACCGGGAGAAAATGTCTACAAACTTTTTAATTATAAATTTTTATAAATTATATTATATATTATGGGACTACATTCACTTATTTTTCGAATTACATAATTTTTTTTTTGTAAATATGAGATATTAATATTGAATAAAATTATGATGTTATTTTTTCCATTATTTATTATGCAATAGAAAAGTGTTTTATTAGATGGAATATAAACAAAATATAAAAATAAATAATAATAAATTAGTTCTATTTTATAATTTTATTTTATAAAATAAAAGTATTAAATGAAATAAATTTCATTAGGTTTAATCTATTTTAGGAATAAATTTTTAGTACAACCGATACACCAAAAATTTAGTACAACTGTCATTCATTTTATGACACGTGGATAAACAAATATCACATCATCTGATTAATTGTCATTTAATTTTTTTCTTTTCAAGATGATGTGATATTTGTTATCCACATATCACAAAATGAATAGGAGGTGCACTCTCCCCTGCCTGGATTGCTCCAACTCAAGGTTATTTAAAATTAAATGTTGATGGTGCAGTTTCTAATGAGAGAGCTGCATGTGGGGGATTATTGAGAGACTGGGAGGGGAATTGGGTTTCTGGTTTCTCTGTCTTTATTGGTTCCTGTTCCCCTCTGCAAGCTGAACTCTGGGCTATTTTACATGGGTTGGAGTTTGCTTGGAAATCTGGTTGGAAGAAAATTATTCTTGAATCAGATTCTGCTCAAGCCATTGGCCTTCTTACCATGACTGGTAATGACACTCGAAAGCTACCTCTGGTAACTAAGATTCGAGCTGCTCTCAATAAGGATTGGTCTGTCTTGTTGAAGCATATTTCTAGGACCTGTAATCATTGTGCGGACTGGCTAGCGAAGAAAGCAATGGATGATCCTTTTGGTTTATCCACTATTACATCCCCTCACAGTGAGCTACTTAATCTTCTTACTGCTGATATGCTGGATCCGGGAGTCATCACTCCAGCTGCAAGATGCTGAGTTTGTTTCTTCTGAGTCGATGGTTTTTAGTTTTCTTTCTGTCTTGCTTTTTCCTGTTATTGTTTGTTTTCTTTTGTTTCATTTTGTCTGTTTCGTGGGGCAATGCCCCATGTATTTACCAAAAAAAAAAAAAAAAAAAAAAAATAGAAGGTGCACTAATCTTTAATGCACTGGTTGCCCTAAAGATCATTCCTATTTTACCATTTTAGGGTATTGTAAGTAAAAGTTTAAAAGATAATAATAAAAACATATGAAGAAAAATATTGATAATATTTTCGGACAAACATCTTGTCTATTTTCAAAATCACGCCAAACTCAAAGATGACATGAAATGTCATTTTTTTCTACTCTCTTATTTTCTTTCATAATTTCAAATGATATCGAATTATTTGGATCCTCTCATGTGACATCAAATTATTTGTTATATCTTGTCTGATATTCATCGACACTATAATAGGTTCCGATATTTATAATATTTAAAATTTTATTATATATCATGAAAAAATTAATCGATGGTTTATCAAACTGATATAATAAAAATTAAAATGGATACTGAATAAATTTCACTGGAGTATACAAAAGATTTTCAATTTAAAAATATAATAGTAAATATTTATATTTTATGTTTCTTTGCAAAATTGATAGGTATTATAAGTTTAGTTTTACTTTTTAAAATTATTGAATATTAAATATAATATACATTACATAAACTAAAAATATTATTAAATATCAAAATGTGTCCTAATGTATCAAAATATAATATTTTTTAGAATTAACGTATCGAAGTGTTGTGTCATGTCCCATATCACTTGTCAGTGCAACACAAGTTATTTGTGTGGATCTATTCAAATATAAATTGTGTTATTCTTTTCTTTTCTTTTATTTTGTTACATTTCCTATCATCATTTTTTTTTTTTGTATTTAGATGATTGAAATATTCTTATTTGATCTCATGTGTTATAAGAGGATTTATTCGCATGACAAATAGTTTGATGAGATGTGAAGTTATTGGGCACCTAAAGATTTCATTATCTAACTAAAATAACAATGTTTTCGAAGTTAACCTAACTATAATTACCTCTATGACGTGAGTTGGCTTCCTTGATATTCCCACAAGCTTTGACTCTTTGAGTGGCTATAAGACTAATCCGAGGTGTGGAGCGGGTTAAGGATGAAGATATTTAAATTCCTCCCAAAAATAGCATGGGGGATCGAACCGAGGCCATTTCTTTTTTCACTTACTCAACTCATTTCCTATAAACTAATAAAAACTAAATTATTTTTGTAGTAAACAATTTGTCACTTAAAACTTAGGTGATATTTTCCAAAAAAGAAAAAAAGTTAGGTGATATTACTCCCTTAATAGTATAATGACCTTAGCCTATAATTAAATGAATTAAAGTCACCTTTTGATGAAAAAGAGTAAAAATGACAATATTGGGGTAAAAATATTGTGGGTAAACAAAATTACCCAAAAAATGAAAGTACAATTATGAATATTACCACAAAAATATTATGGACTAATATGTAAAGTTAGAAGGAAAGATAAGTGAGCCGGGTAGATAAGTTTATATCCATTGGGTTACTTTGAACTCACTTAAGTAAACTAAACATTCTTTCTCTCCCTCATTTCTTCTTCCCGTCGACAGAACCCCCTCCCACATTACATGAAAGCTTGAAATTTTTAAAAAAATCATAGAGAAAACTAGAGACCTCCAAATGACTTGGTTCCAAAGCTAAAAGTATGTCAAATAATCTCCTTTTTAAAACCAAACCATCATTTTCAAGTGGGGAGTTATGTGGAGTGAGATACCACCCTCCACCATTTCATTTTTTTAAGAAATTTGGATGATTTGAGTGTTATGGGAACAATTGAGCTTGGGATTTACCTTCCCTAGTAATCTAGCATGATTTATGGTCAGTTTCCTCTACTCCAACATCATTTTTATGGAATTTCAAGAAAGTTAGGTTTTGTGAAGAATAGTACACGAAAATGTGAGGATTTTATGGATTGTGATGGTTGTTTGTGGTATATTCATATTGTAGAGTTGATCCTAACGTTGTTTTGAGTGATTTTCACGGATTGGAATCCACATTCGCTTGAGTTGGAGATTTGTGGATTTTTCACATTGAGGTAAGTCGTGGTATGGATAGTTAGAGAGTGATTTGGATATAGTTTCCTTTTTTAAATATACTCATGATTACTTTTTGATGAAAGACAACAAAAGAAATCATCGATTAGCTCACTATAAAAAATCATGGTCTTTTTTTGTTATATGTTAATTTCAAAAATTTGATGGCTTGTGTAACGGCCTGTCTGCAGCCGGTTAATTAACATTCGTATGATAATAAGCGCATCATATTTATATAATTAAATGTGGAAGCTCGTTTTTAATTCACTAGACTGGGTCTAGTATGAAAATGTGATTAACTTTTTTTTCCTTACATATTGCAAACTTTATCACTTTCATGGCCAAAATAAAATGGACAACATTTCATCCGTATTTTGGACTATTGGGGACATTTTTCACCCTTTTCATTTACACCTGATTAATAGTTAATTATATCTTAATCCTAACTCAACATATATAAAACATATTGCCCATCCATTCCTAGACTAGCCTATCTCATAACCATCGGGTTTCAAAATAATGTCCATAATGTTTCTTACATAATTATATCAACTAAACAAAAGAAATGCAATTAAATAAGTAACATATGCCTATACATAAAACACTATCATCACACATAAACTCTCATCAAGGCATAGACATCTCATATGCTCTCAAAATAATATGTCATTCAACTCTCAATACAGTCAAATAGATAGTCATGTCATATACATCACAAAATACTAATCATGACTACAAGTTATGTCACTGTCCTGCGATTCCTCTGCACCACCAACCTACGTACCTGAAATGGTAATCCCATAACAATGATTTGATCTATGGACATTGACCAAAGCTCTTGATTATTTTGGATTAAGGTGAGTATCAACAATGATTTGACATGATACTTACATAATGAATATGTGATTAATTGTAATAATCTTCACCTTGAAATAGGTGTTGTGATTATTGATAGAGCATTTTGTTGGCTCGTGGATCTTACTTGGCTTGGAAGAGGCTAAGTTTGAGAGCTATTCCAGGCAAAATTTCGGTCCTTGGGGTTAATCCCCCGTTTGTTCCACCAAACTCCAAGGGAAGGTGGTTCTTTCATATGGTATGTGGATATGAACTGTTATATGGTACGTGTATATGTATGTGTGCCACACAAGAGGAGTTACCTTGTCTGTGAAGCATAGGAAGAGTTATCTTATACGTAGTACATGATGAGTTACCTTGTACGAGTATGTTGCAAGACGAGTTACCTTACGTAATGCGTACATGTTTTATTCTCTGACTAGTAGAATTTATTATTTGCACACTACATTGTCATACATATTCTAATGCATGCATGAATATTTTATAAACTGTGATTATATCGGAAGTGAGTTTAGGGGTGGAGGAGCTCTCCAAAGGTCCCTAGCTTACTGAGGTAATTATATTATCTTACCCTGTGTTATGGGATTACCATTTCAGGTACATGAGTGCAGAAGCATTGCGTGACAAGATGCCCGAGAAGAGATATTACTTGACCTGATAGTCATGATTAGTTTGATATTTTGACATGTATATGACATGTTATTATTTTGAGTTGTATATGCCATGTCATTCTTTTTGGAGAGCATAAAGGATTTTTATGTCATATTGGTAGTTTGTATGTCATCGGTGATGTACACCCAAGTCTATGTTACTTATTTAATTGCATCTCTTTTGTTTATTTGATGTAATTATATAAGTAACATCATGAACATTATTTTATTTTGAGACCCGATGATTATGAGATAGCCTAGGCCAATGATGGCCAGGCAATATGTTTCCTCTATGTTGTGATATGATTGGGATATGTTTAATCAGGTGAAAATTATCATGATAAAAAATGTCCCTAGTGATCCAAAATACCAACGAAATGTCGTATGTTTTATTTTGGCCATAAAAGTGATAAAGTTTGCAATACATAAGGAAAAAGGAAAAAGTAAAAAGTTAACCAGTTAGCTTCCGCAGTTAAATAAGAAAAGTATATTGCGCTTATTATCATATAAATGTTAATTAACCGCTATAGGGTATTACAAATGTCATTAATAAAGGTAGCATTCAGAAAAATAATATGTTCTTAGGTGATATTACTCTTCCGAAAGTTGATAACAAGCTAATTCAAAATTTTAAACATGTATTAGATATTTGACAATTAAATTTAAAACTTGTTATAATAGATATGAAAATTTTAAATGATAAATAGCTCAACCATCTTGAAATAATTGATGATTTAACTGGAGTTATAAAATTTTTAAAAGCAAAAATATTTCAAATGCTGAACAGTCTGTATAATACATGGATAAAATAACTGGTAATATGAATTAATTAATTATTAATTATTCAGAACTATTGATAAAGTCCAAAAAATGAAGGGAAAAAAAAAATACTATAGACGGCAATATAAAATGCCAGGTGATGGCTTGATTATTGAAAAACGATAAAAATGAGCTTACATGCAAGTAGTATTGTGTTTCTTCTTATCTGTTCTAGTTCATCATCGGCATCATCTTATTGCATGTTTCCTTTCATTTTTATTCCATAGCAGATGAATTTAATTAGACTGCTTCGACATTCATTCTTTTTGTTATGAATATGTTTGCAGACTTTGGTTGTTAGTATTTTATCTGATTTGTCAAGTCAAGAACAAGAACCACAAGACATCTCTTGTGCACCCCGTTACTACCAAGTTATAAACATCTTTATGTTTGGTATGACTGAAAATAGACAAAATGTTTGTCTGAAATCATTATCAATTTTTTTTTCAGATGTTTTTATTATTATTATTTTTTTAACTTTTACTTACCACCTTAAATGGGATAATATTTTAATTTTACATGTGTCCCGTGGCAACAAAAGGTCAAAATTAATCAAATTCAAAACAAAATTTCTTGCTATAAAGCCTTGTGGATCAACTGGTAACACCTATGTCCTCTTTGGTTTGAAGGAAAAGAAATTCCAGCTACGAATATAGGATCTTGTGCCGTATACTTAAGTGTAAAGACTCCATAAACATTGGCTATAAAAGGATGAATATGCATATATATATATATATATATATATATAAGGGAAACATTTTCTCATGTTGCATGAGATTTCAATTCTCATGTTAGTGAAACATTTTCTCATGTTGCATGAGATTTCAATTCTCATGTTAGTGACGATTCGATTTGCGTGCAAAATTTTTGTTTTTTTTTTTAATAAATATGGGGCCCACACTTGTTGAGTCACAACATGGAATAAATCTTTGGTGCTACTGTTGCACCTAAATTCAGTGCATCCCACAAATGAGAGCATTACACATCAGAAGAAAAGAGAAAAAATTTGGCAGATGAGAGAGAATATTGGTTGACATGTAATACTCTCATTAGATAGATGTACTGAATCTTTGGTGCTACAGTAGCACCAAAGATTTATTCCACAACATGAAACATGAGAAAATCAAATCCCATATATATATATATATATATACATACGCGGGTCCTACTTTTTCAATTTTTTAAGTTGTTAATAAAATTGGAAAGTCCGTTGAGTGTTACACATACATTTAGGAAACATACAAATCCAAAAAAGTATGGTTCCTAGCCAGGCTTTCATTACTGAATTATTTATATCACGGATGCATGCTTAATGTTCGAATGAATTTAATAAAACAACATAATGATGAAGAAAACAAGAAGCAATTTTCATCTTTTCGATGGAAACGACCTCAAATGGATTCTTCAATGAAGACAACAATGTGATAGCTTTGGAAGAACCTCCTCAAAGATCCCAACTGGCTGCACAAGTTTCTCATCGTACATTCTTCCTATTAATGCTTCCTCATTCTGCCATCCCCTCAGTTTTGGAGCCCTTCCGAACTTCTCTATCAGAAGTTAGTGACCTTAACCCTCAAAACATGACTCAAGCCAATGGCTATCGTCATGAAACAGTGATTGACATAAAGAAACCCGTGAGTTTCACTGGGGGTCTTCAGTTTGAAAGCCTCACATACACTGTGACAAAGCAGAAGAAGGTTGATGGGAATTGGTCCAAGGAAGAGGTTGACTTGCTGCATGATATCACTGGTTATGCACCCAAAGGTTGCATCACTGCAGTGATGGGTCCTAGTGGTGCAGGAAAGTCCACTTTTTTGGATGGTCTTGCTGGGAGAATTGTTAGTGGGAGCCTTAAAGGGAAGGTATCCTTGGATGGGAGAACTGTTAGTCCAAGCTTGATCAAAAGAACTTCTGCATATATTATGCAGGATGATAGGCTTTTTCCAATGCTTACTGTCTATGAGACTTTGATGTTTGCTGCTGATTTTCGCTTGGGGCCACTTTCACTTGCTGACAAGCAGCAGAGGGTAGAGAAGCTGATTGAGCAGCTTGGCTTATCAGTAAGTTTTTTATTTTCAACCTTTGAAATAAATCTCCATGTATTGAAATCTGCCACTAACCATTTCTTTTAAAATGAATAACTAATAGAGTAATTTAATTAATTATTCTTAACTCAGGAAACATGATTAACCATCATTACTTTCTTCTAATTTTTCCATCTTTAAGTATTTGGATATACTAGCTGATTTTCAGATTTGGGGTTGCTGAACCCATTTTGTGAGCCAAGACTTGACCAATCTTAATTTGATTAAACCATTAATACTCAAGTTGAGCCCCACACTTGTTTTAAGTGTGGAAGTTAAGTAATTAAGTTTCACATTAGTTAGTATCACTATAGGGGATTCCGTGACACCTAAATATCTCGTTAATCTCCCCGGATACCATTGTCAAGTGGATCAAAGGGGAACCCCCGGCAAGAGACCATTAATGGCTTAAGTTAGACCAACCACATCAAGTGAGTTCGATATTATGTCTCAATCCAAAATCTTAGGACATTATGTTCATAGATCCTCCTATTTTTATAATCTTCATTTAGTCCATTAGTAACTAATGTTTGACTTCATCATATTTGAATATATCCCAACAATTAAGAAAGAACTAGGTAAAGAACATATAAATAAAAAAGAGAATAAGAAGTTTACTTTAAAAGGACAGAAGCTTATGTTCTTTTTGGTGATTTATACAAAGTTTGGCCAATTTGAAAAGTTTTTTTTTCTCTCCGGTCACATCGCTGACGTGTAAAGTAAAAAAAAATAACTTTTCAGATTTACACGAAGTATGACCTGTTATAACTTACCTTATTCAACAGGACACACACTAAATCTAATAAAAATTCCCTAAATTTAATGTTTTAAGATTTTGGGTCAAGAAGTCGTTGCCTGACCAGTAACGTTTGTCTTTTGAGCTTTCTTCCTGATTGTATGTTTATATATATGTTTATTTGGGTGGTGAAGTCATCAAGGAACACCTATATAGGAGATGAAGGGACAAGAGGAGTGTCAGGTGGAGAGCGTCGCAGGGTGTCAATAGGGGTGGACATCATTCATGGACCATCACTTCTGTTTCTGGATGAGCCAACTTCAGGTCTAGACTCCACCAGTGCTCACAGCGTGATTGAAAAGGTGAATGACATTGCACGCAATGGAAGCACCGTGATTCTCACAATCCACCAGCCTTCATCAAGAATCCAGTTGCTCCTTGATCATCTCATCATCCTCGCCAGAGGCCAGCTCATGTTTCAAGGCTCACCCAAAGATGTAGCTCTTCATTTGGGTCGCATGGGACGCAAAGTCCCCAAAGGAGAGAACCCAATTGAGTATCTCATGGACGTCATTCAAGAGTATAATCAATCTGAACTTGGAGTTGAGGCATTAGCTGAGTTTTCACGCACAGGGATGAAACCCCCTCCTTTGTCTCACCAGGAAGAACTGTCACAGTCACTGTCTTCTGTTGCACCCTCACCATTCCCATCTTCATTCCTAGGAGCTAGATATGATGACAAATCTCAAGACCTCTCTATCTCATCACAAGTAAGTAGGCGTATCATAAATGATTTTGATCACAGTGTTAGAAGCCCACAAAACACATCCAAGTCATGGAGTGCCACTAATAGTGCAGCGTTTTTAAAATTCACACCTTCACGGCTTAAGAATGATCAGAAGGTGCAGAATCCCGTAAGGTAAAGTATTTATTCACTAGTACCAGTGTCAGAGAATATAATATAAATCGTTAAAAAAGTCGTCACCTACTATCTTAAGATTTTGGGTGAAATGGTTCTTTAACTTGGTATCAGAGCTTCAGCGACCATGAGGTCACGAGTTCAAAACTCACCGCCCCACTTTCAGGTGGAATTAAGAAAAACACGAGGCAGACCAAAAAATGGGCTCGTGCAGCAACACAAGACAGACCAATAATGGGCTTGTGACATATTCCACGCTTCAAGCCCAAATGGCTCTTGCGTGAGGGGGTGTGTTAGAGAATATAATATAAATCATTAAAAAGGCCGTCACCTACTACCTTAAGGTTTTGGGTGAAATGGTTCTTTAACTACTGCTATCAAAAACTTTATCACACATTATGAATGGTTTTTTATATCACACATTTATATAATACTATGTCAGCATATATGAATACATTTTATATCTAATAATTATGGTAATAATATCCTTAATTTTTTTGTGTGATGAGCAGCAATGCTTCCCCTGGATACTACACATACTCGAGTGAAATCCTCCCAGCCACTCCAACACCACACAGTAGTGACTACACAGTGAATGAGAATGACTACCTCACTCCCCAAGGTGACACACAAGAACATCTTGGTCCAAAGTTTGCAAATTCTTACATAGGAGAGACTTGGATCCTTATGCGCCGTAATTTCATAAACATAAGGAGAACCCCTGAGCTTTTTCTATCAAGACTTATGGTTCTTACCATCATGGGCTTCATGATGGCCACCATGTTCCACAACCCCAAAGAAAACTTGCAAGGAATCACAAACCGTCTCAGTTTCTTCATCTTCACCGTTTGTCTCTTCTTCTTCTCTTCCAATGATGCCGTCCCTGCCTTCATCCAAGAGAGGTTCATCTTCCTCCGTGAGACTTCCCACAATGCTTATAGAGCTTCCTCCTACACCATTGCTGGTCTAGTCACTCACATGCCATTTCTTGCACTGCAAGCTACAGCATATGCATCCATTGTTTGGTTTGCTCTGCAGCTTCGAGGCCCTTTCCTCTACTTTTGGCTTATTCTCTTCGTTTCTCTTCTGTCAACCAATTCATTTGTTGTGTTTGTGAGCTCAGTGGTTCCAAATTACATCTTGGGTTATGCTGCGGTGATTGCCTTCACTGCACTGTTCTTCTTGTTCTGTGGATACTTCTTGAGCAGCCATGACATTCCCATTTATTGGCGTTGGATGAACAAAATTTCAACAATGACATACCCTTATGAGGCGCTCTTGATGAACCAGTTTCAGACCAATATCATCTTTGGAGAAAATGATGGTATAGCTGTTACCGGTTTTGATATCTTGAATAGTCTTCATATTGGGGTTAAAGAGCGTGAGAAGAGGTTCAATGTGCTTATGATGTTAGGTTGGGCTGTGCTATATAGGATTTTATTTTACTTAGTCCTTCGTTTTGGACCAAAAAACCAGAGGTCGTAGTAAACTATATCAAAGGGAAAGTGTGTGACAAAGTTGACCATTTCATTTGTTTAAAAACATATTGTTTTATGCTGGGAGAAACTGTTGGATCTGTTATTTCATTGTATTGTATTTGCAACAAGCTTATATATAAACTATGGACATTGTACCTCTCCCAATAAAGTAAATCAAGGGGAGTAGAGGAAGAAGCTTTTTGACAAATCACATTTCTCAAGATTGAATTTGTTATCTACCGTGAATAAAGAAAGGGTAAAATGTGTGTCATTTTAAAGATGTAAATTTGTGTCATTTTGAGAGAAAGAAAGAGATAAATAAAGGAGAAGAGAGATTTGACAAAAAAAAATAAAGGTGTGGGTCCCACCTCTTTGTGAGAGTGAAAGGATATAAGTTGTGTCATTTAAAATGATAAACATTTTTCCCATAAAAAAAAAGACTTAATGATGATCTGGCTTTATTCAGCAAAACTGGTGCTGATATGGGGGAATAAATCTTTGGTACTACTGCTATACCAAAGATTCAGTGCATCCCACTAACGAAAATATTACATGTCAGTTAATTTTATTTTTTTTCTCTCCTTTGATGTGTACTGCTCTCATTGATGAGATGCACTGAATTTTGGTACAACAGTAGTACCAAAGATTTATTCGATATAGGGAGCAGAAGTATCTCAAAGGGACAGTGGTTTCTTTAAGTGAGTGTTTGGCATGAGACAAATTTTTTATTATTGGAAAAAAAAAAAATTATCGAAATATGATGAGAAATTTTTGTGTCCGGATAAGTTATAAAAAAGTGCTTGGTATGCAAAAAATTTGTCAAAAAAGTTGGGAAGTTGGGTTATTTTTACTAATATTGTGTTTAGTTGATGATGAAATATTGATGGGAATGTGTAATGAAATTACACATTATAGACTTTTTCAAACAAGTTGTACTTGATATAGACTTTTGAGTGCATTTTTGTCTACATTAAGTGATTGTACATTTGTAGTGGCTTCTAGTATGGTTCTGTATAAGACTCTAATGCTTTTTATGAGTGTATGGCAATCTATGAACTTCATGATTAAATGTTGCAAACCTTACTGAAGTTGGGTTTTCATGAAGCAATATTTTAAAGTAGAATTTAATTTAGATCTATTCAGTGAATAAACACCTGCAATTCAAGTCTTTTATGTAATCCGCGCTATATATGGATGTAAAATTTAGCATCACAAATTGAATGTTGAGTTTGATACCTTCAAATCCATATATAGAAATGATGAAAAGCAACAATTTTGTGCCAAACTGCATAATCTTTAGGATTTTTCGTTGACAAAATACAAAAATAATTTTGAATAGAGATATTCCGATTAGATTGACTTATTAGTGGTGAATCGAACGGTAATTTTAGATGCTATTGCTAGTGATAAAATAATAAAGGTTTTCTGCTAGTTACCACGACAAGTGCTTGTTCGATGATTTTTTTGTTCATCAAAGACAATATGGAGAGGCAAAATTTGGCCTTATTATGAAGGTTAATTTTGTCCATGTGTAATATCAGCTGACAAAGATTAATTGGGAAATATGCCAATAAATCCATTGGAAGCATCAAATTCGCTTTGTCGGGTATAGGCAAGCCAACTTGATCCCAAGTTTATCATTAATTATGAAATAATATTTAAAAACTTTAGCCTAATAATATATAGGGAATAACATCTGTCATCTTAAAGGATATAAGCTTATATCATTTTAGATCCTAACCGTTGATTTTCGTCCATCAACGGTTATAATTTATTGGATCAAAATTATTAATTAATAATAGATTTGGCCCATTAAGTTAGATCCAATAGATTATAACCGTTGATGGACGGAAATCAACGGTTATGATCTAAAATGATATAAGATTATATCATTTAAAATGATAGATATTTTTCCCTAATATATAATAATACACAAAGAGGAAAACCTTTAGGTGTACCTAAAAGGCTAAATTAACAAGAGATTCCATTCCAAGATTAGTTTATTCTTATATGTCACCATCTATTATATTTCAAAATTTTGGATAAACTCAAAATATTGGAATCAATTCAATTCCCATGATTTTATTTTACATTTTTATTTGGATAACCTTTTTAATGAAATTAGAATCAAGGACTACAAAACCTTTCCAGTAACCTTGTGCTTCAAAATGGTCTATTATTTGATATGAAACCTTCTTAAGAATGACAAGGTAGAGTAGTTTCGACGTCTTCGCTAATGATGATGGCAACTTCCTCAAGGTTGATGATAGTAGAAACTTAAGCTTCAATGTCCTCTTTCCCCATAACCCTAGTCTGTTATTCTTTGGACATACTGTGAGTCTCTTGGAATCAATAAATCTTGATTTGTTGATATGAAAATTATAATCAAATTACTTATATAATTTTTCCATTCTTTAATTTTTTCATTATCGTGAATTCTTTTTTTCTTTTTTGTTTCAAAAGAATTATTATTATTATTACTATTATTATTATTATTAGTAATAGTACTACATATAATTTTATTGCAGAAGCACAATGGCATGTTTGAAATATGTTACAAATCTATATACATATATTAAAATTGGCTCTTTAAAGTATATAATGTCATGCGTACTTTAAAAAATTGATGTGAAAATTCAGAAATGAGTAATCGCTAAATTATCTACAATTTCTATATATAAAGAAAAATAAATACAATTATTAACTACAGGTGATGCATCATTAATCTCAATTGTATAATCCAAATTGAAATATTAAGCACACAAAACTCTCCTTATATAAATTGATATATTAGATTCTTAACACATTAGCGAATATTTCATGAAACATTAAATATTAACGATAAATATATTCAAAATATTTCAAATATATATATATATATATATATATATATATATATATATATATATATATATTAGCAAATATTTCATTAAACACTAAATATTAACACTGAATATATGTCAAAATTTCAAGAATGTAATTAATTTCCTTCCATTTCAATCAATCCATTTACCTCTCTCTCTATATATATATATATATATATATATATATATATATATATATATATATATATATATATATATAGCCTAAACTGCTCCCTTAGAGGAGCAAAAAAAGTCTCCAAAATTTATATCCAAACTGCAACTCACCTAACTATCTAAATTAAGCAAAAGTGGCTTCGAAAACAGTTATAATTAATGAAGAAATCTAATAATTACAGTCACTGTGTCATTTTCCAAGTTTTGAAAATTTATAGCAAGTTTCAAGTCACAGTTTTCTTTTTCTTTTTTAATCATATATAAGCTAATTCTAATAATCTATATATTTTCAAATCAAGGTTTTCATTAACCGAATATTTTATAAATTAAAATATTACAAATCACTCACATCAATAGCAGTTTATAAATTTTCTTTTGGTTGTTACTAAAATAAAGATAATCGGAACATGGCTAACCGCGACTAGGCATGATGATGACTGAATCAAAATTTTGAAACTTAAATGTTAAACTTTTATAATTATTAAATCCCTTTTACCCCTCAGCTTTGAAATTACCGGCAATATGCAAGATTTTCTTTGCAACTTGTTACCATGACTATTACTAGAAGTAACGAAACAACTAATTATTATTATTTTTTAGCACAACAGAACAAGTTTTTATTTATATAATAACTACTCAACTGCTTGAAGTATGCTTTGACCAGGCAAAACGTTGTACGTCAAGGATATCAACATCTATCCTTTCTGTAATTACAATGCCTTTTAATAATTTGGATTTTTATGCCTGTGGGTTCATAAAATTTGAATAATACAAAAAGTGATGAGATTATTGGAATCAGGAAAATTGCATTTACTAAACATAGAATTAAGTAATCAATTTTACTTGCCAAAGGTTGTTTGAATTAGAGAGAGAGATTAGTTAGTACTAGAAAATTAATAGGTACAATTTATTAAGGGTAAAGAATTTCTTCAGTCACCGAAGATAAAGTTATCTCCAGTGAGCCCAAAACGACGTCATTTTGGGCTGAAAAATAAGTTGTTTTTGTAATTATAATATATTGCAGGGTTAGATTAGTCTTTATCATTATAATCTTTTAATCTTATAACCTAAAACGACGTCGTTTTGAGTTCACTGGAGATAACTTTATCGCTGGTGATCGGAGAAATACTTTTCTCGTTTATTAATTACAAACTAATTTCTTATATCTATATTGTCATTTGCAATTAAATATGGCTCTTAGGGTTTTCTCAACATGATAGTCACTCCAACTGACCAGACCAAATACAGTATGGGCTGGCCAATTTGTATCAGGCCTTAATCACACACGGTTGAGGTAAGAGATAATGCTCTTTGATCTTGGGCCTCCACTCTGAATTGGATCTGGATATGCCTCTGTTCTTGGTGGTTAGGCGCTGGACCAAACTGGGGGTACCTGCGAAGACACTCCGATGCTTAAGTCAGTATCAGAGGCAAGTGTTTTATGTTGTAAATGTAAAAGATGATCGTACCTTGGTCCTGGACCCTTTGATTATATAGTAGTTATGATGCCGCCTAAGTAAGGCGGCATGGCCTCTGAATGAACAGTTTTGGACTGCAGGTCAAGGCTAGGACTTGAGTAGCCTTAAGTCCTCTAGTTGTAGAGTCGCAGTAAGCTGGAGTTGTCCGTTGTTTATTGACATAAAGGCGCAGTGGGATTGCCTTGGATGTTAAGTTTGCTTACTTGTGGGGGTTTCATCCTGGGTATCGCGGTTTGTCTGTCGCGATGAGGGCATTGCGGCTTATGCGCGATAGTTGTTTATCGCGCGTTGCTCTGGATACTTGGTGGGCTGGGCTTTTTCGTATGTCATTGGGCCTATATTTTATCCGGATCAGTTGCCCCCTAGCTTAGGGTTTTGTCATATGGCAAAGCCGCGAGCTATTTTAGAAGCGTGGTAGTTTGTGACGCATATGTCCTTCTTGTGTGCCGCGGTAATCATGTTTAAGTGTCTTCATGAGTATTAGCCTCTTTAAGAACGGTGTATTAGACGTTTAACTGTCAGAAGCATTAAATGCTAGTGTTGTTACCTGGGTGGTTTCCGAAGTGAAAACGCTTCCTCTTCTTGCCACGTGTCCCCTCAAATTCGTTTAACACAACACGTTTTGGTGCCCTTCGGACTATCCGTTTTGAGAAAAACCTTTCGTATTTGTATTGAACCTTTGCTTTGTTTGGAGGGAAAAACTACTCAAAGCGTGTGTTGTTTCTGTGACGATCTCGGCAAGTGCACCGATCGTTTCAAGTAATAAAGTGATAAGAAAGTATCGTCTCCACAGGGATTGATGAACAAGTACTACTATAACCAGTCCTCTTAATTTAGATAGATCGATTAATTGTTGACAAAGAATTGTAAATTAAATTAAATGACAATAAAAGTAAAAGAATTGTTTTTGTATTTTTCTGAAAAAGACTTAAAATAGAGGAAGAGATGTTTTTGTAGAAAAAGTGATGAAAAAGGCTGTAGCCAGGGTACATTCACCGATTGCTCCCAATTTTACTTCGGATTGATTCATAAAACCTATTGACATTAACAACTCAGACAAATTATCATCTTTTAGAATAATTAGTTAGATCCCAATCCCTTGGCGATCTAACCCTTTACTTCAATTGGAACCCTAATCCCTTAGTAGTTCCGCCTGAAAATAAGCATTACGTAGATAAATCCCACGACTGCAATCCATACAAGTCTATCCCTAGAACATGCATGGAGAGTCATCTTTATCTCCTTTCAGGATCAAGTATTCCAACATCCCTATTGTGAATCCTGATCCCCAGAATATCATTTCCTATTAGGTTGATCAGATCTAACAGAAACAATATCAATACGCTCAAGATAAAAGATGAAATATATTAATTCAATACATAAAATGGATCAATCCTTGTAGCAATTGTTTACAAAAGGATCATGCCCCTGACTACAGAAATAGATCTAGCCAATCAACAACATGATCGCTGATCTGATTTCAACATAAACTGGAAAAGAAAATAAAGAAGAATACAAGAACAGAGTGGTGAACACGAAGAACGTCTCCTCTAGGTCTTGTGTTGTGATTTCAGAGATTTCTTCCTTCAAAGGTTGAGCCTCCTTTTATAAGAGGGATTCTGACCTAATTTGCACATTTGAATCTTCACACTTTCGCGCTTCCCACGCTCAGAGCGCCACTCCCGCGCTCAGGGCGTGGGAGTTTCTGCCAATTTTCCACCTCCCGCGCTGATGGCGCGGATCTCGCGCTCTCAGCGCGGGAGCTTCTGCCAAATTTTCCTTTCCCGCGCTCGCAGCGCCAATCCCGCGCTGAGAGCGTGGGAACCTAGGTCTTTTTTTGACATGTTTTTGCCTCCTTTTGTTCATCTTCTTTGATATTCAGACTTTGGATATTTTTACTCTTTTTCCCTGCTTTTCTTGCACTGATCGAGTCATTTTCTTCCTCTTTTGCCTTGTAATTTCCTATATGCTGACTGCATATCAAATAATTCCCAGATTTGAACTTTGCTGTCCCTAGCAATGTATAAGACTAAATCCAGGAAACAGATTAATCCAACATAACACTGTACAGCCAACAGATCATCTTACTAAGTATGCTTGAATCCATGTGAAGAATTAATAATGCCTTTCATGAAAAGATTAGAATCTAATTTGCACATCCCTCACCCAGATAATCAAATAACACTCAATACTCAAGTGTTTGGGGGAATGACAATCACTCCAGCTATCACTGTAACAACATTATCATAAAACTTGCTCATATTCTCAAGTACCTAAAGATGAGGAACATTAATACATGCAAAATTGATCAAAAGGACATCACAGGTTATAACTTGGCCAGGCTAAAGGGTGGAATTTTTCTGGATAGTAACTCAAGTAACAATGAGATTGAAAATTTGATATTTTCATTTTAACACATTCAACTCATTTGTTTTGCTCCACTAATGTTCCCACAGAATTTCGGGAATTCCTTCCGCCATATTTCCTTTTTAAAGACACAATTCAGTCACCTTCTTTATTTTGACCTCTGTGGAGCTCACCTTAATTTCTTTCTACATATCAGGGATTCAACCTCTTTTTAAGGTAGAATATGTCCACTCAACAAGAGTTTATGAACAAAAAGGTTCAGGCCCAAAGGGTTAATATTGGAAGAATTCACATAGGTGATTTATTTGGCTGTGGCTGCAAAAGAAAATCTGCCTTCATCATTTCAATCTATGCATGTATTTCAGAGAAACAAAGCAAGTTCTAGAATGCTATCACAGTGATATCTCTCAAAATAAATTCTGTGTTTGGCCCAAAAACTTACTAGCTATGATGTTAAACTAGATTTCCAAACTAATCATTTAGGCATTTATTAACCATTCAAGCTTAGCAATTCAGACATATTAGTTGACAAAATTTGGCTATACAATATCATGCTAGCAATTTGTATATCCAGAATTTAATCAAACATAACTGAACCTGAGATTTTCCTTTTCAATACAAGGCTCCCTCTTTTTTTTTTTCATGGTGTGGTTCCACCATATTCATCAATCTTGCAATCTTGCATGCAGCATGTATGCCATAATTCCCAGATTTGAATGTTGCTGTCCTCAGCAACAAACTAATCCAAGACATAGCTTAAGCTGCCATATATAGCACACCCACAGTTGTTAATATCCAAAGCATAATATGCAAGAATGTTGAACCCAATATGAAGTGCCATCAACCTTAACTTTGTTCGAATTTAAAAACAAAATATAAAACTAAATTGTTCCAAGAAATTTAAAACAAAATGCAGTAAATGGAAATGAAGGAACAAGATCAAAAGCCATCCATAAATTCATCATCTGCAAAGTCGCCCAGAATGTCATCATCTTCAGTGTTGGAAGGCATAGATGGGCCTGCTTGTGCAGCAGGGGGAACTTGACCCATTAATCCAGCCGTGTCAATTCCCCTATCCAGGCATAGTCGCTCCAACATGCTCATCATATAATTGTTCTGAACCAGCAACTGTTGGAGCATCTCAGAATCAGTAGATGTGGATGGTGCAGATACTGGGGCAGGTGGTGGAACAGCACCGCCAGATGCTTTCCAGATTGCTTGTCGACGGGACTCCTTCTGCATTTCATTATAAACACGCTGTGTTAGTTCTGCTTTGGGCTTGACATCCCTGGGCTCATCATCTGGGATCTCTACCCCTGCCCTAATGCATAGCTGCTCAATGAGTGAGCAATGAGCCAGACTAAAATCCAACCGACCATGAGTAATCATGTGAGCTATCCTATCAGACAGAATAGCCCCAATATGGAGGTTGTGATTTCCCAGCAGAGTATACAGCAGGACTGCCCTTTCGACATTAACATCACTGAGATTTGTTGAAGCCATGATGGTTGAGTTGATGAATGAGTGCCAGAAAATGGCCTCTTCATTGAGATCAAGCCGATCCAATTTTTCTGGCACGGCTGGCTGGCCTTGCTTGGGCTTCCATGCAGCTCGGGGTTGGGCGATTCCTTCCCGGATTGTGGTAGCCAAAGTCGGCATTTCTTCTCTATACAAACCGTCAACCGGCTGCATCCTCTGAAAGGTATCAGTAAAAAAACAGGACTGGGTTGCTTCCCATGAGGTGTTCAGCAACCTCTCAATCTGGAAAGCGGTAAAAGAAACTTCTTTTCCTCTGACCCAGGTCTTTCGTGTCCGGTCTACTGTGTCCTTGTCAGCATTGGCACAGAACTCTCTCAAAATGGTGCTGCAGCTTAACTGTGGAAGTTGAATCAACTTTTGCCATTTCCTGCGTTCAATCGTCAGGACGACGGGACAGTCATCATCCAGAAAACTGCTGATTCTTCGTTCTGGTATAATCTTCTTTTTCAGAAACCAGTTGTGGTACCGGTCTTGGTTTGCTGGAGCTAGAAACCGGTGGGCGTCGAAATCAATCAGAGCAGGGACCCTTTGCCTTTTGGTGCCAGCTGCACCTGGGGTTTTTTTAGCGGCCCTCTTTTCCTGCACTCAGAAAAGTTCCACCACGGATAGCATACCAATATGGACACCAGAATATTAGTAATGCAATGAAAATTCCCAGATTGATATTATGCAAACCATAGTGCCCTAACATGCCATTATCGTATATACCATTAATCATGCAAACAGTCATGCCAGTACGATTATCATAATATGAATATGAACAATTACATTGCCAGAACTGGAGCATGCATTTTAGCAACACTAACATACATATAATTCTGGAACATGCAATTTATTCGTTTTCACATATGAGGACAAGCATCTAATGCATCTAGCATACATTGTGCATAGAGATGAAAATTCGTGGCTTAACTATTCTATCCAATATGAACCATTCACTCATCCAACATCATAGCAGCAACAATAACATGGCAACTTGAACAGAATAAAAATAAAATAATGCATTCGTACCTTGTCACCTGCCAATTTCAAGAAATGAATATACCACCGAGAGATGATGAGGAGAGCAAACAAAATTTAACCTTAATCCTACAATGGTGGGGAGAGGAGAAGATAATGTGGAGGAAGGAAGGGTGTGGGGGAGAGGAAGATGATGAAGAGGAGAGGAAAAGAAGAAGAAAGGAGGAGAAGAAGAAAGGGAAGGAGAGGGGAGGGTGGCGGAGAAAGAGAGAGAGAGAGAAGAAAAAATGGGGGAAACTTTAGGGTTTCCCCTTTTTAAAAACCTGTCCGCGCCTCCCGCGCTCACAGCGCCATCCCCGCGCTGTGAGCGCGGGTCATTCTGTCTATTTTGGGCTTCCCGCGCTGATGGCGCGGTTCCCGCGCCCTCAGCGCGGTCTGCACTGCCGGTTCTGCTTCCACCGCGCTCTGGGCGCGGTTCTCGCGCTCTTAGCGCGGTGTCCTCTGCCTTTTCAGCTTCTACCGCGCTCTGGGCGCGGTTCTCGCGCTCTTAGCGCGGACCCTTCATTTTTTTTTTTTTTTTTTTTTTTTTTTTTTTTTTTTTTAAAGATGAAATATATCCACTGGTTGCCTCCAGGAAGCGCTTGTTTAACGTCACGAGCCTGACTGGAACCATGTTTAATCAGGTGAAGTCAAAGAGACAGAAGTTATCTCTCTATTCACTGGTTCCCCAAAGTAAATTTTTAACCGATTTCCATTTACTTTAAAAGATCTCTCATCATTCAGGGGAGAGATTTCAATGGTGCCATATGGAAATACATTCTTCACTACAAAGGGACCAGACCAACGAGATTTAAGTTTTCCCGGAAACAATTTCAATCTAGAATTGTACAGTAATACCTGTTGGCCAGGTGTAAACTCTTTCTGTTTGATCCTGCTATCATGCCACTGCTTCGTCTTTTCTTTATAAATTTGTGCACTCTCATAGGCAGTTCTTCTGAACTCATCTAGCTCATTTAGCTGCAATATTCTCTTCTTTTGAGCTCCTGATAGTTCAAAATTTAAGAACCTTGTGGCCCACAAGGCTTTGTGTTCTAACTCCACTGGTAAATGGCAAGGTTTGCCATATACCAACTGATAGGGTGACATGCCTATTGGAGTTTTGAATGCAGTCCTGTATGCCCACAGTGCATCATCAAGCTTTTTGGCCCAATCTTTCCTAGAATTCCCCACTGTCTTTTCTAGGATTCTTTTTATTTCTCTATTAGAGACCTCCACCTGCCCACTAGTTTGAGGATGATATGGTGTGGCTATCCTGTGCCTCACTCCATATTTGTCCAACAAACTCTCAAATTGTCTGTTACAAAAATGAGTACCCCCATCACTAATGATAGCTCGAGGTACTCCAAACCTTGTAAAAATATTCTTCCTTAGAAAATTCACCACTACCTTAGCATCATTAGTGGGAAGAGCAACAGCTTCTACCCACTTAGATACATAATCTACAGCCACAAGGATATATTGGTTAGAATAAGAGGACGGAAATGGACCCATAAAATCAATGCCCCAAACATCAAATAATTCCACTTCTAAAATATTATTCAAGGGCATCTCATCTTTTCGTGAGAGATTTCCTGTCCTTTGACATTTGTCACATTTTTCCACACAATCTCTTGCATCCTTGAAAAGTGTTGGCCAGTAGTAACCGCTTTGCAAAACTTTTTGTGCGGTTCTATTGCCCCCAAAATGTCCTCCATAATTTGAAGAATGGCAATGCCATAAGATCTGGCCTACCTCAAACTCCGGAACACATCTGCGAAGGATCCCATCGGCACATTGGAAATATAGATGTGGATCCTCCCAGAAATACCGCTTCACATCTCGCAGAAACTTCTTTTGTTGTTGCCTTGTAAGGTTGGGAGGCAATTCTCTTACCACTTTATAGTTGGCAACATCTGCGAACCATGGAGGAACAAAAACTGCCATCACCTTCTCATCAGGGAAATAATCATTGATTTCTTTTTCTGAACTATCTTGTAGTTCTTTTGCCTGAATTCTAGAAAGATGATCAGCCACTTTATTTTCCACTCCAATTTTGTCCCGAATTTCCAAATCAAATTCTTGAAAAAGTAGCATCCACCTTAACAACCTTGGTTTTGCATCCTGCTTAGTCATCAAATACTTAATAGCAGCATGGTCAGTAAAAACAACAATTTTAGATCCTAACAGATAAGGTCTAAATTTATCCAATGCATAAACCACTGCTAACATTTCTTTCTCAGTTGTTGCATAATTAATTTGTGCATCATTCAATACTTTGCTAGCATAGTAAATGACATGTAATAACTTTTCCTTACGCTGACCAAGGACTGCACCAATTGCATATGCACTGGCATCACACATGAGTTCAAATGGAAGGTTCCAATCGGGAGCTGTAAGCACTGGAGCTGTAGTAAGCTTTTCTTTCAGTACATGGAAGGCCCTTAAACAAGCATCATCAAATAGAAATTCTGAATCTTTCACCAAGAGTTGGCTTAATGGTTTAGCAATCTTGGAAAAATCTTTGATGAATCGCCTGTAAAAACCTGCATGTCCTAGAAAACTCCTAACAGCATTTACATTTACAGGGATGGGAAGTTGTTCAATCAACATTAATTTTGCTTTATCTACTTCAATCCCTGCCTTAGAAATTTTGTGTCCCAGCACTATACCTTCAGTTACCATAAAATGGCACTTTTCCCAATTTAAAACCAGATTTGTCTCATTGCATCTTTTCAAAACTTTGGATAAATTGTTCAAACAAAAATCAAAACTAGAACCAAAAACAGAAAAATCATCCATAAATACCTCTAGACCTTTCTCCACCATATCTGAAAAGATGGAAAGCATGCACCTTTGGAATGTGGCAGGCGCATTACACAGGCCGAATGGCATTCTTCTGTATGCAAAGATTCCAAATGGGCAAGTGAAAGCTGTCTTTTCCTGGTCTTCAGGCGCTACAGGAATTTGATTGTAGCCTGAATACCCATCTAAGAAGCAATAATAAGAATGGCCCGCCAATCTTTCTAGCATTTGATCAATAAAGGGAAGTGGAAAATGATCCTTCCGTGTAGCAGTGTTCAACCTCCTGTAATCAACACACATTCTCCAACCCGTGATGGTTCTGGTTGGGATCAACTCATGTTTTGCATTAGTGACGACTGTGACCCCACCTTTCTTTGGCACTGTTTGAACTGGACTTACCCATGCAGCATCAGAAATGGGGTAAATCATTCCTGCATCAAGAAGTTTTACAACCTCCTTCCTTACCACCTCCTTCATTGTTGGGTTCAATCTCCTTTGTGGTTGCCTTACAGGTTTGATATCGTTTTCCAAGAGGATCTTATGTGTACAGAAGGAAGGATTTATACCCTTTAAATCAGCAATAGACCATCCTATTGCTGTTTTATGAGCTTTTAAAACTTCCACTAGATCTTTTTCTTGGCTTTCTGATAGAGCATTGTTGATGATTACCGGGTAAGTATCACCATCTCCCAAAAACACATATTTCAAAGTGTCGGGTAATGGTTTCAACTCAACCTTGGGGGCACCAACCTCCATGTCTTCCACTTTTTCTTTCAGAACCTCTACAGTAAGCCCTTCTTTTTCAAAAGGTACATAATCACGAGCCTTCAACTCATAATCAAGTTCTTGAGGCCGTTCTTTCTTCTGTTGAACAGATTCAACTTGGAAACACTCATTATTATCAGCTGGTCTTGTCATCGCTTCAGAAACATTGTAGATGATTTCCTCATCGTTCATTCTCAGTTTAATCATCCCCTGCTCAACATCAATTAGGGCTCGGGCTGTAGCCAAAAAGGGTCTTCCTAGTAACATGGGCTTCTCACTTCCTTCTCCCATATCCAAAACCACAAAATCTGCAGGGAAGATAAACTTATCAACTTTGACAAGAATATCTTCTATGATCCCATTGGGTTTCCTTACGGATCTGTCAGCCAATTGGAGTGATACCTCAGTGGGTTTCAATTCCTCAATCCCCAATGATTTGTAGACTGACAAGGGCATTAAATTAATGCTAGCCCCAAGATCACATAAAGCTTTCCCAATGCCAATATCACCAATAGCAATAGGAATATTAAAACTCCCTGGATCACTCAGTTTGTCTGGAATTTTCTGCTGGATAAAAGCACTACACTCTTCAGTGAGTGTTACAGTTTGACATTCCTGCAATTTTTGTTTCCTAGACAAGAGATCCTTCATGAATTTTGCATAACCTGGCATATTGGCTAGGGCTTCGGCAAAAGGAATATTAATATGTAGTTTCTTGAAAATGTCCAAGAATCTATCATAATGTTTGTTGTAGGCTCCCTTCTTGAATCTTTCTGGATAGGGTGCCTTTGACATAACATATTCGTGGCTTAATTCATGTTTTTCTTTTGCCACCACTGGTTGTTCTGCAACCTGCTCTTTTTCTTTTTCTTTTTCTACAATTACCTCAATCTCTGGCTCACTTGCTTTCTTTTCTTGCTTCTCCTTCTCTTTTTCCAGTTCCACAGGTGTTTTTGTTGGAACTGTTAGTACCTTACCACTTCTGGTTGTAACAGCCATACAGTCATCCCTTGGATTGTTGACTGTGTTACTTGGGAAGGTTCCTGGACTTCTTTCTGAAAATTGTTTGGCCAGCTGGCCTATCTGGTTCTCCAGGTTTTTAATGGAAGCATTTGTATTTTTATTGTTGGCTCTGGTTTCTTCCATGAAAGCATTGGTGTGTTGAGCCATATCATTGGAAGCTTTAGCCATTTGAGCGAAAGCTTTCTCCCATTCAGCTGGCTCTTTTTGCTGACTTTGAGAAGATTGAGTATAATTATTGCTAGTTTTGAAATCCGTACCTGATCCCTGGGTCCTCCTTTGGAAATTGTTGTTATTTCCAGGGAAATTTTGATTTCGCTGGAAATTTTGTTGAGGACGCTGATCGTACCAGATCCCATTCACTTGAAGTGAATCTTCAGATGATGAATTTGGGCACTCATTGGATTCATGACTTTCTTGACATTGGTCACAAATCGGTAGAGTGGTTTGAACTTTTGATACCTGAAATTTGTCAAACTTTTCACTCAAGTTGTCAACCTTCCTAGATAATGATATCACATCATTATCTGTGGATTTTTTTAGTGCTCTTTGTGTGGGAACAAGCACACTCTCATTTTCATTCCTTGCAAGCTTTTTGATCAACTCAATGGCTTGCTCAGATGTGCTTTCCCGGATAGAGCCTCCTGCGGCACTATTTATTATCATCCTGGTTTCTGGGGTGATTCCGTTGAAAAATATCACCACTTTTCTATCATCATCTCCTTCATAATGTGCACATTTCCTGTTTAATTCTTGGAATCTGTTCCAAGTTGCACATAATGATTCTCCTTCCAACTGGCGAAAGTTTGTTATTTCGTTCACCAGCTGATTATATTTCTCCATGGAAAAGAAATGATCAAAGAACTTACTGGACAGATCTTCCCATGTCAGGATGCTGTTTGCCGGTTGTCTCTCGATCCACCTCAATGCTTTTCCCTTAACAGCGAAAGGGAACAACCGAAGCCTGATGGCATCTGTAGATACCCCATTGTGTTTGGTGGTATCACAGACCATCAAGAACCGGTCCATAAACTCATGTGGATCTTCATCATCAGCTCCAGAAAATTGAACTCTCTCCACCAAAGAGATTAATGATGGTTTGAGTTCAAAATTATTAGCCTCCACGTTTGGCCTGACTATGCTGGAATTGGCCCTGTTGAATACTGGAGTCAGAATTGTATTCAACAGTCTTGGAGGTTGATTGTTGGCATTTCCTCCTCGCCCATGACCAACATTGTTGTTTTCAGCCATTTCTTGAATTGGATGTAAAGATGTGTGCTTCAAATCTTCCCAAATTATCTGTCTAGCAGCCTTCCGTAGTTGTTTTTCTGTCTTTGTAATTTCAGAATCTATTACAAAGTCTTTAGGTGGAAGTCTACCTCGCATAAAAATTCAGGGAAAATTATTAGTAACACCTGCACAACACAATTAAGAGAAAAGAAAAATAAAAATCTAATCTCAAGAATCTAAGGTTATTGGTAATATTGTAAACACAATCCCCGGCAACGGCGCCAAAAACTTGTTGCGATCTCGGCAAGTATACCGATCGTTTCAAGTAATAAAGTGATAAGAAAGTATCGTCTCCACAGGGATTGATGAACAAGTACTACTATAACCAGTCCTCTTAATTTAGACAGATCGATTAATTGTTGACAAAGAATTGTAACTTAAATTAAATGACAATAAAAGTAAAAGAATTGTTTTTGTATTTTTCTGGAAAAGACTTAAAATAGATGAAGAAATATTTTTGTAGAAAAAGTGATGAAAAAGACTGTAGCCAGGGTACATTCACCGATTGCTCCCAATTTTACTTCGGATTGATTCATAAAACCTATTGACATTAACAACTCAGACAAATTATCATCTTTTAGAATAATTAGTTAGATCCCAATCCCTTGGCGATCTAACCCTTTACTTCAATTGGAACCCTAATCCCTTAGTAGTTCCGCCTGAAAATAAGCATTACGTAGATAAATCCCACGACTGCAATCCATACAAGTCTATCCCTAGAACATGCATGGAGAGTCATCTTTATCTCCTTTCAGGATCAAGTATTCCAACATCCCTATTGTGAATCCTGATCCCCAGAATATCATTTCCTATTAGGTTGATCAGATCTAACAGAAACAATATCAATACGCTCAAGATAAAAGATGAAATATATTAATTCAATACATAAAATGGATCAATCCTTGTAGCAATTGTTTACAAAAGGATCATGCCCCTGACTACAGAAATAGATCTAGCCAATCAACAACATGATCGCTGATCTGATTTCAACATAAACTAAAGAAAGAAAATAAAGAAGAATACAAGAACAGAGTGGTGAACACGAAGAACGTCTCCTCTAGGTCTTGTGTTGTGATTTCAGAGATTTCTTCCTTCAAAGGTTGAGCCTCCTTTTATAAGAGGGATTCTGACCTAATTTGCACATTTGAATCTTCACACTTTCGCGCTTCCCACGCTCAGAGCGCCACTCCCGCGCTCAGAGCGTGGGAGTTTCTGCCAATTTTCCACCTCCCGCGCTGATGGCGCGGATCTCGCGCTCTCAGCGCGGGAGCTTCTGCCAAATTTTCCTTTCCCGCGCTCGCAGCGCCAATCCCGCGCTGAGAGCGTGGGAACCTAGGTCTTTTTGACATGTTTTTGCCTCCTTTTGTTCATCTTCTTTGATATTCAGACTTTGGATATTTTTACTCTTTTTCCCTGCTTTTCTTGCACTGATCGAGTCATTTTCTTCCTCTTTTGCCTTGTAATTTCCTATATACCATTAAATTATGGGGTTTATTAGTATAAAGGAACACAAAACTTTATTCCTGCAACTCATAAAATAAAAAAATAAAGTGCAACTCACTTATCCATGTGAGGGCAGGAAAGAGTCTAGTTGTCCTGCTACTTGACATAAATAAAACCCTTAAATTATTTGTGCATAGGAGAAAAAAATTAAAGTGATACAATACTTTTCTAACGTGGAAAAAATTATAGGATAAATAAATCTCATGTTGTAGGAATAACCCTATCTCATGTTAGTGATAGCTCAATTTCCATATTAATATTTTCTTTCATTTTTCTTTTTTATTTAAACTAGTGGGTCCACTTGATTGTATGTGTAGGAGAAAAGCTCCTCTCATGTTGCATGAGAAAATACAACCTCAAAAACTATTGCACTCATATATTATCTAAAATGGACAAATAGTTTTCTTGTTGCGGGAAATTATGTAGCACTGATATCGACACTGGACACAAGACACGATACGACATGATATTTCAACACATTAATTTAAAAAAAAAATAGATTTCGACATGTAATGACATATTTTGATATTAAATATTATTTTTAATTTATGTAATGTATATTACATATGTAATGTATATAATATCTTATTTTTAATTTTGCAAAGAAACGTAAGATATCCCAAATATTTATATTAATCTCAATAAAAAGGTAATCGTAATCCAACGAATATAATAATTAGAACTAAAAACGTAACATAATATTTAAACTTTTTTCTGAGTTTCTACAATACGTGTTGAAATGTCGGACATGACACGTCAAAAATTTTAAAGTGTTGATGGTTCATAATCGATAAATCATTTTTCCGTCCCGCATAATCTTCAAAAAACGTGATTTCTTTTTATTTTGTTTTCCCTGTGCTTGTGACAGCAGAAAAAAATTCTGAAGCGAGGGGAGAACCGAGATACCCATCATACTCTCTTATCTGAGTTTTTTTTTTTTTTTTGCAAGTCTTTCCTCTTGTGTGAGGTTTCTCTTGTTGATTCTTTTAGAGGAAAATTTTGTCATTTTAAATGACACAACTTATGTCATTTTACTCTCACAAAAAGATAGATTCACACCTTTATTTTTTTTAGGTCTATTCTCTCTCTTTTATCTCTTTCTTTATCTCACTTAAAATGACGTAATTTTATATCCTTCCAAATGACACACTCTTTTCTCTTCTTTAAAATATCTTATTTAATGCTTTTTTAGGGATGCAATATTTTGGATGTTCTTGTTTCCTGGTCTGGAAAAAAAATTAAGTGATCTAGGCCTATTTTTATATTTAGTGGTCCCTCTCACATGAGTAAATTTTTTCTTTCATCTTTGTCCCTCTTATTTTTTCCTTCTATTTTGCCCCCCTATTTTTTGAGAATGATCATCCCAAATTTTATGGGCGAGTAGCGGTACATTTTTTCTCCTTGGTCAGTTTGTGTAGCCTGGTAGAGCAGGCATCTACTAGGCAGGAAGTACAGCTACCAAATGCGTTGAAGTGTGCTTTTATTAATTATCATTGTTGTAGTTGTTATACGATTGATTATCCAATTGAAATATTAAAAAGATGAATGTGATTCAGCGTGAGAAGGTCTGTTTGGTGTGTAGTGGAACAAGTAGCCATTATTTTAACACAAGTTTGATCTATCTTGTGTTCTTTATTACTTTTTTTTTTTAAAAAAAAAATTATTGGCATGACTAACTCAAGCGACTTGTGAAGTCGTCTTAGAAAATTTTATTAGATCAGCTTGAATTTTTTTTCTTTTATACTTTTCGTAACTAGTAGATGAGTTAGAGATTCGAAAATAAGTCACGAAGAAAAACAACATACTGCCATGTATGTTGTTGGCTTTCACATCAGCAACATCTTACGAAAATAAATAATAAATAATTTGGAAGATGCAAGTTATGAAGTATCGACACTTCAAAAATCCTAACGTGTCGTGTCCGACACTTCCCGACACTCTCGGACACTCCGACACTCCTCGACACTTCAACATGCATTATAAAATTCAAAAAAAGGTTCAAAGGTGAAGTTGCGTTGAGTTCTTAGTTTCAACTATTAGATTCATATATTGAGTTTAATATAAATATTTGGGATATCTTATGTTTCTTTGGAAAATTTATGAATATTATGAGTTTAGATTCATTTTTTGTTAAATTATTGAATATTAAATATAATATATACTACATAAAATAAAGATATTATTTAATATCAAAACGTGTACTAACGTGTCAAAATCTAATATTTTTTAAAATTAACGTGTCGGAGTGTCGTGTCGTATCGTGTCCCGTGTCTCGTATCAGTATCGGATGCAAGTTCTTACAAAAAAAAAAAAAACTTTCCGTAGGGCGGCAGGGGTAGTTGGCTCCATTGTCCGAGAGGGCATCTGCGTTGAATGCATAATTGGAGAAAAAAAATTCAGTTTGTTTATAAATATAATAATTAATGTGGTGATTATATATTGTTGTGATTTGTGATGTTAAGTTGCTTAAATTTGTGATATACGTGTTTGAATAAAATTTAAAAGAAAAAAATAGCACAAAATAAATAAGAAAAGGTAAATTTGTGTATTTTTCATGCTTAAGTCCAAAAATTCTTGTAAAGGGAATATATTAGAGATATTAATACATAATAATTATCATTTACCAGCAATTCTTTCAGGTTGAATCCATTGTTGAGTTCGCATGAGATGACTGAACAAATGGAAGAAAGTTATTATTGCAATTACACTAGGGTTTTAGCTTTGGATTCAACACAAAATGCTTTTGTTCGAGAAAAAAAAATATATTTCAAATAAATAATTATGAAAATATAATAATAATTAATTATGAAAATATAATAATTTAAAATTTAATTATGAATATGTAGCAACTAATCGCGCTGAGAATAGGGTGCAACTAGTTGTGCCCAATTGCAATACCCGGACATGCCATTTGTTTTTTAAAAAAATGCGGGTCGGATATCGACATGCGGTCAATATTTTGAGATACGTGATTAACTCTTTGACACGCTCCGACATATTTTTCTAACACGTAAACAATTTTTTTTGACACGTGGTCAATGTTCCGACACATTTTTTTTTATTCTTAATTTTATTTTATTAACTAAAAATAAAAAAAATTATTTATAAATCAATTTTTTTCTATTATGAAATTTGAATGAAAAATTAACAAGGTACGAAAAATTATTATTTTTTATATTTATGTTATGAAATTTGAATATTTAATTAGTTACATGACTTATTATGGACTGTTATATGTATTAAATATAAATTATATTATGTATATTAAAAATATTATATAATATCAAAATGTGTCCCAACCATTTTTTAGAATTAACGTGTCGACGTGTCATGTCGTGTCACGTGTCACGTGTCGGTGTCCGTGCATCATAGGTGCCTAAACAAAGCACAATAGGGTTTAGTTTGAGCGTCACATCGAAGAATGATATGTGGTATAAAATTTTGGAAGTTTTAGCGTAAAACTTCTAAAAATCATAAATTTTGACTTAGGTGTCCGAATCGGATTTTTTTTTTTAATTTCACTTAACTTTGTGTTCGAAGGGAATTCTGTCAAAGAAATTTTCAAAAAAAATGCTTCCTTGTGACTATTTGGCATATTTTATCTCTATGAATGATGTTATTTAATTCTTATTCTTATTTTTCATTGTCCAAAAAAATAATCATGACCTATTATTTTAATGGATAAGAATGATTATGTAAAACTTACCCAACTTATCAGAAAGTAGGTGTCTGTATCCTTAAATTTTGTACAAGATCTTAGCATTATATGTAAGATTTATGGATTATGGATTGCTTGTGTAATTTCTTTAATAAGTTATGTGATTACACAATTACATGAATTTACCAGCACGTAGTGTTCCGACTTCGTCAAGTGTACCGGTTGTACAAAAAATATAGTAAAAAAGAGTGGGGTTATCGTTCCAACAAGGATTGATGTACCAAGCACTAACTTATCTACGCGACCAAAGTTGGATCAGTCTTTAAGGTTTCTTGAGAATATTTCAAATTATAAAAACTGAATTTAAAATTAACAATTGATAAAATTAATAAGCAAGAACCAATACCAAGAATGGATTGAAAACAATTAAAATCAAGCATAGCTAGGGGTTCAATTTTCCCTACGTTTTCCTAACAGTTCTACCCTTTCATGCAACCAATATTCAAGATCATGTTATCGATGATTCTCTCTAAATTAATTAAACCCCTATCCCTTGGTGATTTAATATTTTATTTTATTCAAAAACCTAATCCCGCAGTTGTTTTTCCTAGAGCAAGAATCACATGTCACAGAATTCATAAGCCTATGCGTAGACTATACAAACCCTAGCAATTAATCAATCGGATTCAAGACATCAACATTCCTATTGTCATGAAAGATCATAATGCTCATTCAAGACTTGCCAAATCATAAACGATACTATGAATTGGAAACAGATTAATTGCATAACAAGAAATACAAATATCAATTACAAGAAAAAGTAAAACAGTGTTAGGAACCCATTGGTTCCATCTCACCCTAACTACATAAAGAAACATAGCCTGACATGTTGATAGAAACAAGAACAAGAGATGAGAATTAAAGAGAAGTCATGATAAAACCGAATTAAAAGAGATCCACAGTGAGTTCTTGACTCGTTCTTCCCTCTTCTCCTCCAAGGAAGTTCCCCTTTGCCTTTCCAAGACTACCCAAGTTGTGCAAGAATGAATTAGAATAACCCTAGACATACCCTTTTAATGAAAATATTCATGGGCCTCCAATTGGGTCAGTGCTCGCTAAGTTTCTTTCTCAACCGAGCTTCTTAGTGAGCAAATACGATTCCCATGCGGATACTGCTTGCTCAAGTGAGAAAGTTAGTGAGCAAAATGTTGAATAAGGGTTTTCTTGCAAGCTCGCTCAAGCGAGCAAGCCAACGAGTATAAAATGATGCTTAATAGGTGGTGTTGGTGGTTGCATGGTGGCGGTGGCGTGGTGATAGTGATGGTATGGTGGTGGTGGTTGTGATGGCAGTGACTGCGATGATGGTAGTGGTGGTTGGTGACAGTGATGGTGATGATGGCGGTGGCGGCAGTGGTTACGATGATGGTTGTAGTGATTGGTGGCGGTGGTGGTGACGATGATTGTAGTAATGGTGCTGGTGGTGACAGTGACATGGTGGTAGTGATAAGTGGAGGCGGTGGTTATGGTCGCAGTGACATCGTAGTAGTGGTGGTGGTGGTGACGATGGCACTGGTGGTACGACGACGGCGACAATGGTAGCAGTGGTCATGTCGAGATGGTGGTCTTTTCACACTTCCCTCATGGTACTGCTTCACTATCGATCACCCAGGAGTATTTAGCCTTGCAAGGTGGTCCTTGCTGATTCACACGGGATTCCACGTGTCCCATGCTACTCGGGTCAGAGCGTAAGCTAATGATGTTTTCGGCCACCTGTGATGGTGATGATGGTAGAGGTGGAGAGTGATTGAGAGAGATAAGTGTTTCTCATTTTGTGCTCGTGAACAAAAAAACAGAAATTTTTTTATTCTTTTTCATGCTCCCGAATATAAAAATTAAACCATTTCATCCCGCGAACAAATAATAAACTGATTTTATTGAATGAGTTTTCTATCTATTTCTATTCTCAAAAGTAAAAATTAAAAAAAAAAAAAATTCCAAGAAGATTATCATGCACATCCTAAATATCTGTATCTCGGTGCTTCCCAAGCACAACTACAACCAACTTCATGCGAAAAATTCCAGGACTGTTTGCCTCAGACCGCCATTCCTATCTCTTAGACTGTAATAAGATGAAACTCTGAGTCCGTCCATTCCGTTCCACTCACTACAATATTTGCATTCCCCCTTTAATTGCATTAATTCTTTCAACATTTGAAACTTTTTAGCATAACTCGAAATTTTATTATTTACCCTGATTATAAATTATTTCATCTACCTTCCTTTCAAATTTTAAATTTTTTATATAATTATCAGATAACTTTTAACTTTATTTTATTTTATTTTTAACTTTAAGTTAAAAGAAACTTTTAGCTTGAAAATTACAAATACCAAATAATTTTGACTTTATTTTGAAGCTCTTAATTTTGAATCTAACTTTAAAGTAACTCTAAAAAATTAAATGAAAAAGGCCAAACATGTCCTTAATAGCTTTTCTGCTAATCGGGTTGCATATATGTCTTAAAAAATGCAATTTTCTTGACGGTTAATTCACAAATAATATCGCTCATTAATTTTATAGAGTGATATGCAATGTTTTTGGAAGTGATCGTATTAATTGATTTGGGAAAATTGACGTAAAAATTGACGATTGATGATGGATGTAAATCTGCTCCCTCGAGTCATACACCTGGGGGTTCTTTTTCTCAATGCCCATGAATACCTTATATCTCTTCATTCAAAACTGGATCACCTACTTCACAAGAGGTTGAATCGTTGCACTCCATATAATTGCACATCCAATCTCAACTATAATAAGGGCAAGGATTTTCTCCATCCACAATGTGATAAGAACTCTTTCAGATACATCAAGTTGTGTGTCAAATTTGTATTTTTTTTACCATTTTGTTTCAATAGGAGATAAGTTTTTTATTCCTGTAAAATAAGAAAAGTTTTTCCCCTATAATAAACCACTTATTATTCTTTTACTGGCTCTGTACAATAATCTATTAAAAAATTAGCTAGGGATACCTTAATATGCACAAAATTGACTTTAAAAAAATCATTTCGTGGGAGCTTCTCACTTTCTACCTTCTATAGTTTCATACTTTCATGTATTTAAAAGTTATCTACTATACAGCTCAACTCATCCTTCTCATCAATTGACATGTCATCATTTCTCAGCAGCACCATTTAATCATTGTTTACAAATGTTCAGAGCATATTGCATTTAATATGAGATTAAAGGTTATCAAGCTTGCATTTAGCATTCTGCATATTTGCATAAAAAACTTCTGTTAAAAACATATCCTAACTGGCTTTCTCCGGTGGTCTTCCATCTAATAATATCTGAAGCAAAATTGTTAATTTTAGGAATTAGATAAAAAGGGAGAAAGATGGAGGGGAAACGCAACAAAATATATTCCCTGAGACTGAAAAATTGTGATCCAAAACACCAACCTAGCACCTACATTTATACTGAAAGGAAACTGAAAATTCGTTCAAGTATATTTGAGGTCATTTCACACAGGGAAACAATCTCGTGTTTGCTATAAAATCTCATATGAAACGATGCTACATGAGTACATATCCAAAGCGTGTACAAGAGGCTACACACATAATACTGTGATTAAGGAGGTATACAAGCATCACTCTACGAGACATATAGGAGATAGCAACACATTCCCTCTATAGTAATACACACCACCTACGATCAGATTCTACTTTGTTAAAGGAAAAACAAATGCAAAAAACTATAATGCAACAAAATAAGATCAAGGGTTCAAGATAACTCCGAGTACGTAAAACAATTGTTAACATTGTTAAACATCACCATTACCTTGCTGAGCCTTTGACTCAAAAAAGAGTCTTACAGTTGAGTAAATGGTAGAAGGTTCAGCCATTGCACCATTGCCGTAATCCCCACAAGCTAACCTCTTTGTAACAGGTGGGATAAGAGAAACGCCGAGATCCTCAATGGAGATGAGATGCCGCTCTGTGAAAGGATTGTTCCACATAAAAGTGTTCATGGCTGGTGCAACAAACATCGGCTTGCTGTAGTCCCAGGCTCGCACAACACACGTCAGTAGATTGTCACACAATCCTAGAGCAATCTACAACAGCATACATTTAAATTATGAGAAGGAATAAAGTGGCAATTGCCAACTAGTTCAGAAATATAATAGAAACATGCATTTATCAGTAACCCTATATAAGATGTACACACAAAAACTGAACATCATATGATGCATAAGAACACACATTATCTTGCGAACTAGCCCAAACTGTACAAACAGGTAAGTCATAGACAAGCCAGCTTGTTTAATTCAATGTTCAGTGAAATAAAAGTCATGATTTTATCATGTAACTATGTAGAAGTGACAAAATCTGCCAACAATTATCAATTTAATTACCTTGGCAAGAGTGTTTGCCGATAATGGAGCAATGACCATTATATCAGCCCATCTGCGAAGCTCAATGTGAAGCACGCCATCGCCTAGTTTTTTCCAACTAGACCATTCATCCTCATCCGTATATAAAATCACATCCTTAGGAATTGATTTCCTGTCAATAAAATGCAAAGATGAACTTGTGGCAACTGCTCTTACTTCTGCCCATTCAGAGAAACAATGACAAAGATTTGCAAATTTGATAGCAGCAACACTCCCACTAGCAGCAAGTAGAATCCGAGGCTTCCTAGGGACAGCATCCACTGACATAGTCTCTCCTTCTGCACTTACAGGTTCTGAGCATGCCATCACCCAGAGATTTCAACAATGATCTTAAATATCCATAATTCAAACAAGGAGTTTCAGCTTACTCATTAAAAACCTTCAAATTGGTAAACTAAAAACCCCTTTAAAGGACAATATATAATTAACTCAAATTTTATACTATATCAATGCAAAAGGAAAAATTCCTTACATGCATCTAATGCATAGTGTCTAATCATAGCCATAGGTAATTTAAGACCAATGACCACATCTCTGTACCATACAATAAATATGTTAAAAATAATCATATTTCCCAGTATTCACATGTTACCAGGTACAATATCCACCATATTAGGGAACCTACCATCACAAATTCATACATACTGTGATCCCCATGCACATACACAGACAAGAAAAAAAACGCAATCACTTAGAGAGAGAGAGACAGAGAGAGGGAATTGCTTGTAACAATCATAGAGACCATTACTACTGAAGAAAAACTAATCAGCACATTTAAATCCAGCAAGACAAGGAAGATTTAGGACAACATTGAAAGGAAAGGGACTAACTTGACTAGTGATTCCCAAGAAGGGAAAGGAACAGAAGTTTCGAACTGAATCCTAAATTAAACTAAACATATTCTCAAAGATGTACAAGGAAGAACACAACCCATGATTTCTGTTCGCAGAAACATCGGAAACCCCACCACAGATTCAATTTTTTATACAAAAAAAGAAAATTAAAAAGAAAAATTAATGGAGTCGTGGGAATTAAAAAAAAAAAAAAAAAACCAAAAAAGAAAAAGTAGGACAATGCATGACAAACAGGAATAGACTAAAAATTCAAAGCGAAAAAGGGAACAGGAAGTGGCATCAACCTGGTAAGCTTCCCTCACAACAGAACAATCTCAGCAGCAACCTTACACCGATACTGACACCGCAAGCCCTTTCATGCGTCGTGCGTTTGTGTTGTGAATAGTGATGTGCAGCGAGAACAGAGAGACTAGAGAGTCAAAATCAAATGACCGGTTCGGGCTTCATGACCCACCCACAATTCAACTCAGCCCATACAAAGCAACGAACGACAACAATTTTATTTTATTTTTCAAATAATAATAATAGAGATAGGTTATACTTACGATCTTTCTTTAATACAATCTCTTACAACCATATCTTAATATATTAATTTTCATCAATCAATGATTATGATTTTTGCAGATTAAACTTATTAATTAATTATTAATTCACAATAAATGATAATCGTTAATTGGCGGAAATCAACAGTGTTAATATATAAT